>JAHZNB010003229.1:0-13685 GCA_027744295.1 Callyntrura guangdongensis
TATATACATGTATATTCACCTACTCCGCATATATTAGTAGTCTTCGTTTTCATTAGCCATCTGAAAACGGCATTAGTCATTCGGGGACATTTTAATGGACAAACTGTTAGGCAAAGTGCAGCGAAACGACCCAAACTGAAGGAAATGAGGAATTAGTAAAATCGACTAAATGCACCGTTACAAAGTTTCGGTTTGCTTCACTAAATAAGTTAGAGAGATATGTAGAATTGGTGAACAAAAACGAGTGTGGCACGGGTGGTTGTGTGTTGGATTTTTTTAAACAACTTGACGCTTAGTATGAATGTAGGTACCCATTGTTTACTACAAAGACAACAGTTGTACAGAAAAATACATTTTACAAGTAATTTAAGAGTCTGTTCAAAATAAAAGAGACGTGGTTTGAGTGGTGACGGTGAGGCAGCCGAATATAGCTTTACATCTAAAATTTGACAACGTCCGGATATTTTACGTTACGTTATACCTTGTAATACGGCATATTGTCATATTTTCATTCATGTAAAACAGCTGTGTACGTGAAGCACGTCAAGAACAATGACGGAACGGTGAAGACAGGAATACCAAAAAAAGGAACGGGGTCTTTTGTCGGTAAAATTGTAAGACAATGTGAACCAGGCATGTTATTTACTTTCCCAAAAGCATCAGGAAAATACTTCTTGCATTTTATCGTCTCTCTCTCTCACTCTCTTACTCTCCCCATCCGTCTCCTCGCTGTTCTCATTTTCTTCCTCGTACAACTCCTAAAGGGAAGTCACTGAACGTAACTAATACGGCTAACGATCTAAATTAAGAGAGTATTCTCATCAAAAGAACTCCTGTCTCCAGCTTAACTACAAATGTGCTCAATACTCTCCACTCCCTGGATTTCAAGTAGTTTACTTCCAAGTTTGTACAAGGACGCGCGTCCAACAAAAATGTGCGCAAAATGTATGTGTGCAGTCATTAAAGAGTTTATAAGAGTAGCAGAAACATTCTATTTCAAGGAGAACCTTATACACAGTATTATTTATTAGCTAGTCAGTCCCTTGCATTTTTTTGTTTTTTAACTTTCCCTTCCCTCGTACAGCTGAAGAATATCTAAGAAAGGAGACCAGCAGGCAAGTTTAATGAGCAAACAAAGTGTACACTACAGTCGTGTACCGTACACTGTGTACTCAACACAGCAAACTAAGAAAGTAATAAGTTTGACTTTTTATTTCAATTATTATGCAAACGACGACGGAGAAGAAGGGAACTGTGCACACAACAATTTTCATAATAATCTAATGAAATCCGATACCTAGAGCATAAAATCACGTAAAGCTACAAGGATTTTCTTCTAGACAGGCAGGAAAGGAGCCATCCTTTCGGAATCAAAATGAACCTTCAAATATAGGTACATCCTCAAATGTGGCGTGCTACTGTTGAGTTGACGTGCTTTTCTTGTCTTTTGTTCTGATCATGAGTCAGTCGTAGTGGTACCACTAGTATAACAGTAATAGTAGAAAAAACTGCACATTGGAGTAATTTCAAGAGAAGGAAATTGAAATCACAAAAATCAGTTATTATTCCAGCGAGAGAGATAGCTTCTTACACAAAAGTTCTCTCTAATGATGCATGCCTACAGATAAACTACACACATGTTCAGAATGTAGATGGTCGCGGATATACCTTTTTGTGAAAGTGCAATTACTGTGGGTTATGTACCCACATGCCGTGTTATAGAAAATCGTGCAGCTGATGCTACTAGCTGTGCGATCTAATATATCCACTTACATTTTTTACGTGTGCGATTGTGCATTTTCCTTAATTCAATACTTGCTCTGCCGCCAGTTTATGTTGTTTGGTTGTGCTGAAAATGCATAAAATTATTGAATGTGCTGCATTTGCAGTATTCGAACTAGTTTATGTACATCATTACTAAAGGAATTTACAATACTGCCAGCCTAGCTTAGAGAGAGAGAGAGAGAAAAGGAAAAGGAAGAAACGGGTGGTGTCGTGTGGTAAATGGCAGTAGGTAATTCAACGTTTTTTGCTCGTATAAATTCCTTACACACAGATTCAATTCCATATTATTTAAGGGATGCGGATGACGCGGTGGCGGGTAAACTGATATGTTATCTACTTAAGGAATTGGAAGAAGGTCGAAGGTGTACGATACAAGACAGGATTTTCTTGTGTAAAGACTTTTCCTTTCCTTTAAATTCTTTTCAGCAACGAAACAGGGAACTCATCAGCCACAGTAACAACAACAGGGAACGTGGCTTGTCTTGTCGTCGTGAGTGGCCGTGTGTTTAAATTCGTTCTTTTCTTGGTATATATTTTTTATCCGAAAGCAGCACAAAATCGTTTTAGAGATCCAACAGACCCATTTGGTGTAATATAATGCACACGGACAAGGCTACCTTTTTTCTAACTGGCTTTGATGCAACCACGGCAGTGGCGGTTGTACGAAAAAAACGGGAAGTGGTGTGTAATGGCTGAAATGTTGAGTTGAGGTAGACGAAAACTGTCTCTCCCTATCCAACTAAAAATATCCATATTGTACCTAGGTGGGATGCTTTGTAGATGGATAAAATATCAGTTTGTGTTTGCCCAGGAAAAGGGACCTGTGATATCGCTGAAAGCATTGTGTGGTGGTGGCGTAGTCGTATTGAATGGAAATTCCAGAATACGACCGAGCCTAAATTCTTCTCGTATCGGCTCATTTCTCCATTTTATGCACTGAACTTGTCGCTTCCTAATATTCTTCATCGGGTGATAATAGTACGGTTGCTTCATTCAGCCACTTCGATGTCAAGCAATGCAACACGGTTGTTCTTGGAGAGTACGCAACATTGAATCAGTTTGGCAGTGAGAGTGGGAGTGAGAGTCTACTATACTGCATACTACAAGTTGCACTTGATATCTTCAAGTTACATGTGACAAGCAAAAGGACTCTAGGAAAAGGTATAATATTATGGGAACGACTATATTCTTCATCGGGTGATAATAGTACGGTTGCTTCATTCAGCCACTTCGATGTCAAGCAATGCAACACGGTTGTTCTTAGAGAGTGTACGCAACATTGAATCAGTTTGGCAGTGAGAGTGGGAGTGGGAGTCTACTATACTGCATACTACAAGTTGCACTTGATATCTTCAAGTTACATGTGACAAGCAAAAGGACTCTAGGAAAAGGTATAATATTATGGGAACGTGGCAAGAGGTTTAACTTATCTTCTTACTATCAATTTTCTTATCCTGTCTCAATCCCGTTTCAACCAACACACGCACTTTCGGTATATATCCAATTACCATATTATATACTTTGATGCATAAGCATATAGTTATATATGTAGTTGGAAAATGCATTTCAAAGTA
This sequence comes from Callyntrura guangdongensis, assembly GCA_027744295.1. Lineage (NCBI taxonomy): Eukaryota > Metazoa > Arthropoda > Collembola > Entomobryomorpha > Paronellidae > Callyntrura > Callyntrura guangdongensis. Next base: position 3,360 of record JAHZNB010003229.1, read on the forward strand.
AAATGGAAGAGAACCAGGGATGATGGTTGTGGACTGTAAATATCTATACTGGCTGTGAAACAAATGGAAATTTTATCTGGGGAAGGAATAATGGGAATAATGTACGTACAATTTATTGCGTTAACACAGAGAAAATTGGAACGCGACGGAATTTAAAACGAAGAGTAGCAACAACTAACTTGAACTACACACGATGGTTTGGTTTTTACAAACAGACTTTTAGTATTCTGTGAAGATTTTCCCCAACCCAATTCGTATTTTATTGGGGGAAAAGGAATTCGTGTTTGCGGAACGCATGAAATGTAATCAATAATCAATGTGGAATTCTTGAGCATCTTGATTACAACCTTGAATGTCATGATTAACTGAGGTGCGGGAATTAGTGACAGGCATTGTGATCATTCTTATTAGGTTGCACCTCAATTCATTACATTTTAGCCGCATCACATCTCACACATTTTTATGGAAAATATAAATGAAGTAATAAACGAACGTTTATAGTATTTCATTTGAAAATATAGTTCTCGGTTACATATATTGAGCATTGTGTTCAAAGAGCATACTAAAATAGCATTGCATTTCAATGTCTGTTCTAGTCCTGAACATGAAATCGTTATGGAATCGAAAGTTGAATTTTAGTTTATAATGGATTAAAAAATAATGAAATAATAGGCAGATCCAAGACCGCGAAAGGTGGTCTTGGGCACATCCACCATATGATGGATTCGTACAATATAAAGAGCCTGAATACTCTTGACCTTGATTTCTTGATTATTTCGTAGTGGCGCTTATTTTTAGAAGTCAAAAATATTAATCAGTGTTACTGGACTATTATTAAATTTTCTTTCAATCCTACGCTTCAAAATGCTAGAAATACTTGAGATTTTTCTACAAAACTTCTACAATACGCTGACGGAGACGCTTGAGGGGTCACAGTTCCAAGTGATTGGTGTTGTGGTTGTAGTCAGTATGATGTGGTTCTATTATCAAATTTGTTCTTATTATACCGCAAAAAAACTGGAATGTAAGCACATAATCTTCCTTCGTTAATTGCATTACTTCAAAACCCGAATTTCCAAGCTGCTCTTGAAAGATTAACAAATTACTCTGTTTCAACATGCAGCAATAATGACGAGCTCTGCTGAATCACTGAACGAGGAGGAAAACGAAGATGAAAATCTACACCAATCAGCAGGATCAGATGATGACGATGCAGCCAAGAAAAACGACGAATTGAAATTACGCAAGCGAAGGATGAGATTTGATTAAAAGCAAAAATAATAGAATCTTATGGCTTATCCGTCGTGTAAATACTGAGTTAGAACTTTGTTTATAGTCAACCGACTAAACTAATTATGGCAATCTTTCAACATCATTTTATTGTCAATGTTTGAAATTTCAAATGGAATGAAGAAATAAATATTCGATTAGGTTAACGATAAAACACAGTTTGTTTTCTAACCCCACTAGATCTAACCAGCTGTGTTGTAGTGGCCTTTGTTAGTTATGTACAAATCCTCTCGGTATTTTAAAGCAAACGACTTTCTTAATTTTCATTTATTTGAACTTAAGTATAAAACGGCTTTAACTTTAACGCTCATTCCCATCCATATCGGCAGGCAGACGTCAGTTGAAAAAAACAAGGCTAAATTATGAGCAGCAATAAAAGCAGATTACTTACTAAATCCTTTAAAAATTTATTATCGAACCCGAATCTCAGACTTTTTGACGCACGCCTACCACCACCATATAATATGTAGTATGTATCCACATCCACCTTACAAAAACAGGAAGTATGTGTTTAGGGATTTGGATTGCGCAATAGTTTTAGCCCAGATGCATTGCATTTCATGTAAAATGCAGTATTGTTTGTTTGCAAGTGTGGTTATAAGAAGTTCACCAATTCTAGCAAAAACGTTCGTTACAAAACGGTAATCTACTGGGGATATAATATGTTGTATGCGTGTAACTTATCATACTATACTATTTTCCTGCCCTTCCCTGCTCTTAATAAACAACCACGGATTTTCTTGGGGAAAAATTAGAAAAGTTGACAAGGCTTGCATTATTTTCTTGTAGGATTTTCTACATTCTTCATTTTGTAAACACATTGATATTGGTTAGAAAAAGGACATTTTACAAATAATATAACTTACACATAATATTATTTTCGTAGAGCCCCTCTGACTAATGCTTACACGTACGCGTTCTTAATGACATTCTTACACCTTTATCCTTAACGCACCCCCAAATAAAATGAAAAACTTTTTTATTGCGTTCTATAAGAAGTAGCACGCACATTGTGTTTCAGCCTTTATGTTCTTTTATAACCCTCTTGTCCTTTTCGATTAAAAGAAATAATGGAGAAAAATATCCTTCCATATCCAACCAACTCCTCCATCCCAGTCAGTATACCCTACTCTACACGCTTCCTCTCTTCTTGTAAATGACGACCTGAAGCAGAGACATAAAAAATTCCTCGCTTCTTCTCCCTCCTTTCTCCGTTCCTCCTCTGCTTCTTCCTGCCCCTTTCTTAGAATTTTTTATTGTTTCTTCCAAACAGGTATCCGTAATATAAAAAAAAATCCACTTCTTCGTCGTCTTTCGTTTATATAAAGCTACTCAAGAGTTTTCAGTGAATGTAACAAGCTACACGCACACACCTCTTCTTTCACTTTTTCCTGTTCTGTCATTTAACCATTTTATTCTTCGTGTGCGGCGGCGGGTGCACATACAACAAGCAACTTAAATATACGGTTAAAACTTTTATTGAAGAGAAAACTAAATTCGTCGTGAACTTGTGAGTGCTCAGGAGAGAAAGAAATAAGGTGACGTGGCCAAAGAGAGAGAGAGAGAGAAAGAAAGAAAGAACACCTATCAGGATTTTTAGAATTCATAATACAAGTAGTTTTACAAGTAGCTTCCAGCTTTTTACTCTCTTTCCATATTGCGTACCGAGTTTTGTAGTAATAATAATACATTAGTAATACCACACCACTGTGTTATGCAGGAAAATAGCAGGTATTATTTTACTTCCCGAGTGGAGAACAGAGTGAAATATGTATATACGTAGACGAAATTCGAAAAAAAAACTTTTCTTGTCTCTCTGCCTATTTGTTCATTCATAACTGTTTTATCTAGGCAGCAGCATATTATAAAATTCTATACCAGATATTAAAGTTATCCGTACAATAGCACTTGAAATGTTTGTGAGGCTTACGGTGCGTAATCTTTTTGTGCCATATACCCAAATTCATAGAGAAACCGTTAAAATTTTAATGCAATGTTACTTTTCCCCGAAAATAACATTATGTAGGTAGACAATACGAAAAGTGTATGGTGGTGGGGAGGCTTTGATAAAAACATAAGTAACTTCTTCCACTACCATTACTACTACTATTCCTACTTGAGTGAATGGTATAAGTTTATAGCCTGCCATGTTTGTGTATCCTCCAGCAAGACGGAAAAGGTTCATTTCTTGAATGATACAGAATTGCACACATTTTGAACAAAGTTTATCGCCTACAAACACACACCGAAACCCTTTTGCAACAACCTGAAATTCACTTTTATTACATAATATTCCTGTTGCCAGCTAGACTGCAGCAAAGAAAAGACGCAAAGTCAAAACGGGACTATAAGTAGTAGCAGTGTAGTGGTAGCAGAAAAAAGTAGCAGTGCTCCATAAAGATATGCGCTCATAAAATGAAATGGAGTCAAGCTGCACATTTTCAACCGAAGGATTATTATTAAACTGAGAACCTTATACCTGTAACCAGAACAAAAGGCCAGGGTTTATATATACATACATACACACGGTGTTACAGCTTTATTTCCGGCGTGGAAAGGTGAAAAGTTTGTTTTGTTTCTCGTAATCTAATCTGCGAGAAGTATTGTACACCCTGACGTGCACAATTTGTTTTGCACTTTCGAACTAGTGTAGAGAAAATAAATTTGAAGGCTAGCAACAAGAAGACTTTGCCTGATATCGAGCATCTCTAGCAACAAAGTCAACGGAAAGAACAAGGGTTCAAAAGGAAAACAAAACGATCATGACTAGTGACTAATTTTTACACCTTTGACAACGTATACAACAACCCTGGTTGTGTGTGTGAAGCAGATTCCCAGCCCAATTTAAACAAGTTAAACTTCACAATTCGTTTTTAATCTACCAAGCTATGTAATGAACTTTTGCCTTTCAAGTTATAAAATATACATGAAAACCCAACGTTCCTTGACTTGTGTCAATCAGCGTTCCCCCATTACAGTAAAACATGCCAATTCAATTTCAACTTTTGCTTCTATCTCTGCATGTTTATCAAAACGATAGTTTAAAAAGTATCTTCACGTGTGCATTCACTTTGTTCTTCTCTGTGTATTTCTCTTACTGTATTTTGTAGAGAAGAGCGTGCTTCATTGTAGAAAAAAGTTCACACATGTGTACCTATTACGTCTACACGGTTTTCTTTTTCTTCACCACCGCCACAAATAAAAATATATACAGGCGTTAAGTGTGCTTGTACTATATATACACAGCTTGCTAGTGAGCTCTGCAGTAGTACCCGCATCCCACACCAAAAGCCATTAATGTTCTATCTTCGTCTCTGCTCAAAAAAACACATTTTTGATTTGTCTGACAGTAATACACAATCTTGTTACTTGTCTTCTCCCTTCTCACTTTACTTTCCCCTTCTATTTTTTACCAAAAAATAATAAACGAGCATCGAGCACTTACAAAAGGAGTAGTTTTTTGTACGCCTTCCTATTACACCCTCGCATTACACTTATTCTTAAGTTCTCATAGACATCAAAATGTGCTCTCTTTCTTTTATGTGGGTACGTGCACCACCATGTCCAACTGTCTTCCCGTCATATCTCACACGCGGAAAAAGAACCTTTCAAACGATATTTATTTCCATTTCGTTACTTGCGCACTTCCATTTTTTTCTCCGCTGTGTAACAAGACAGACAAGCAATTTGAAGATGTTACTTGTTATTATTATTATTATTATTACGATTGTACGGTAACACGGCAAGTGTGTTCTGTAAATGAAAAAAAGATTGGAAACAACGTTACGAGAAAAAAGCATCACAAGAGTAAATACCATTTTTGTGTCCTTATTACAGCGTCTTTCCCAAGAAACGTACACACACACATAGTACACACACGGCAAATCACACATAAATATTTTAAGGCTGCCTCTTTCCGTGATTGACAGGAAACGGGTGCTTCACGTCTTGCGTATTATAAGCCTATCACTGGAAGCTCATTAAAGTATTTCTTTTTAGTATTATCACATTTTAACCCTTTTTCTCCACTTTGTTTAGGGAAAGCTCATAAAGAGTGGTAACGTCAGCAGGAACAGTCAACCATCGAACACTTTTTTTCTTGTGCATACATATTTAAGCTCGGCGACGATCCTTGTGTACACACCAGCATTAATAAAAACACAACAAAATGTCTGCAAAATCTCCAACTCTACCATTTACCCCGCTTCCTTGGATGCTGTCTTTTCAAAGACAAGAAATATGTTCCGTCACTTGTATGCTTTTCATGATAAGAAAAGTGTTAAGTAACAAATAATCTGAGAAGAGATCAAAAGGCTCCGTACTACTTACCCAATACTATAACTGCTTGAACACTTGAATTTTACCCGTATGAGCGTACATATTATATTACCTAGTGCCAGCAGTAGTGGTACTGTATGAACATTCTGATTCATATCTGATTTTCATCGTGTTATCACAACCCACCTTTGCCGTTTCCCTTTGCACCACTTTTAACAATATACCTAGAGCATGTGCATGCAGCAGTCATTCCTATTACAGAATTTTATTTTTCACAAACAAAAATATTCAATACGATTTTACATAAACACCCGGTCTAATTTTGTAAATTGGAACTTATGCTAGCCAGGAAGAAGATCTTATTACGTTTGTGTTGTATACTCCTACTCCCATTGAGATTGTCTTATAGAATCTTCCCTGAGATGTGCAAGAGGGAGAAGAAGAAAAAACTTTTTAAGAAGAAATGATAGTGTCATAAATATTTCATTTTGCATTATACGCGCTATCTGATTTTTGAAAGTACGAGCGCGTACGTCGATGAGATGGATCTATTTTTAGGCCAATTTTTTAAACGGTGGATAACTACTACTACGTATGTGCTGACTGTGAGTCCACCCGACACATCTGGCGGTGGTGGCAACCGAAAATCGAAGATGCTTACGTATCATCATCATATTTGCAGAGCATAAAGAGAAGTACGAACTCGTCTTTTTGTATATTTGAATATCATTATTTCGTAAGTTATCAAATTTTTATTACAAATTAGTCAGAATATCCATTAGTATGAATTATGAATCACTGCTGCAGATTATTGCCCTGCCAAAAAGTACTTTCATCATACTCTCACGGGATTATTTTTTTAGTCAGGTATATGTTCATAATTTTTTTTAGCAAATTTGCCGTTGAACAAACTGCAAGGTTTTTTAGCAAAATGATTTTTTTAAGAGATGCAATCGTAACGGCATTTATCATTTTGGATGAGCATGTCTGCCGTCGAAAAGTAAACTTGTAAAAGGTCCTGTGCATTTTGAGGAGAGAGTTTATTGCATTTCGGTACTATACACGCACCGCCTACGTAAACGGCTTTCGTTCCCTGGTAGTGTTTATCAAACGGCTGGGTTATTCCGCGTTCCTCACATTCCACTTATTAGAATATAATCCTTCCTTCCCGGTTGCAACCTTGAAGCCTTTGATTTTGATTCGCAGAGCTAATAAGCTTTTGATAACAAAGGGATTTGCGAAAAGTGTACATAGAATGTCCAGAGAATAAATGTGAAAGGTGCATATCATAACGAACGAGATGTCGTTTCCCAAGCTCTCTGCCTGTCTACATCGTGTACGTCTCCAAACTAAAGAGATATACTTTTGTGTTCCTTTCACAAACGTGGTAATAATCCTCTTCTCAGAAATTCGTTTTAGGATTGCATTATGGATTTTCCTGCTGTTTTTCTTTCATGTAGCTATCGAACAATGCGGCATGGAGAGCTTTCTAAATATACAAAGCGAAAAGTAAAATGTAAGCCGCAAATTTCATATTACGTTTAATATCAGAAATTTTGCTCTCCCAACCTCTCTTTCGTTCATTCATACATATCACGAAAGGCCACATTTACTATATGAACATGTCCCTATAAAACAAAAAAAATGTGATTATTGCCATGCAAGGTTTCCTTTTGATGATAAATGCACCAATAATACTGTAATATCCTCCGTCGAGGAAAAAAAGGGGAACTGCACATGATAAATATGAAGAATTCATATTATTTCATTTTTTTGTTTCATCTTGCGTATAGAATGTGTTTGCCCCTCTGAAACTTAGAAAACAATGATTTCATCAAGCCAGGCTTTTAGGCTTTTTTATTTTGGTTTCCCCCTCATGTCCCATTCTTTTTGTTTTTGATCGCTCACTGTGGCACACATACTACACACGCAAGAACGGAATAAAAGTTCATATATGAAAACGTATGTACGGCAAGAGGGAGAGAGAGAGAAAGAAAAGAGAGATAAAAAAAAAGTTCACTCAAGGCAACGCCACCATAATAAAGGCCTTGACTTGCAAGAGGAGCACACGCGTATAACTACCTATTCATATTATTTCTATATATTTGATACAACAACGAAGTCAATTTACCTTGTCTTTAGTTTTTTTTCGTTCGCTTTTCTTGTTATATTTTTTCAGTTTTTTTCTCTCTCTCAGTGTGTGATTTTTCTCTTGTGAAAGTAGTTTGTTTGATGACGATTGTGGAAATGGAAAGCGGCACAAGTGCACCTTATGACGACGAGCAACTACATACAAATTATAACCTGGAGGGATTTATTAGTACTCTGCGAGGAAAGAAAGAGAAAAAGATGAAATACTCATTTGGGTTTTTGTGCCTGCTGTCCTGCTGCTGCTTCTTCTTCGTCTTCTACAACTCTAACGGCTCACTGATGCTGAAACAAAAAAGGAGAGAAGAGGAAAATAATAAAACTTTCTAACTTTCTCGCTCTTCATTACTTATTCTTTATGCGATTTTTAAAAGAAATTTTTTCCCGAAAAAAAAATTGGCTTTTAGATTTAAAAATGTATGTATATGAACCTCGTGTTTCAGATGAATCTTCCGTAAGCCTGGAGCAGAAAAGCAGAGCATTTATTCTGATGTATTCTGAGAACTACAGGAATATATATAAAATATCCTACTTTAATTATTCTTTTAGGTTGAGTCACTCCTTTTGTTAAAGAATAGTGTTCACGTCTGACAAGATTTCTTACGCCTTTATTCCGAGCAGCGGGTTTCTCTCACCATTCTTTGTAATAGTATTTACTTGAACATGACACAGAGATTCCAGTGCTAGCGCAGCTCTTTATTATTGCAGCAATACATACACACGCTGGGTGTTTTTCTTCAAGGAAAAATCCTAAAAATATACTCTCTTTTCAAGGTAAAATTTGCCTGACGTTTCGACGAACTTCATTTGAATCCTTTAGATCATTTATCTTGAGACCTCATTCTTCAATCACTCGTTACATTCGTGCTACTTGTATTATGCACCAAGAAGACCAAAGTCACCTTTCTCGTAAATTCTGTGATTTTTCTTAGGCAGGCGCGAATGTGTCCAATCGTTTGTGCGCTCTCTTTGTACACCCGCTCTCTTTTAATCTCGTTGCGGAGGGCTTTGCTTTGATACCTTTGAAATTTGGAGATGGATTTCGCCTTGAAACGAAAAAAAGTTGAAAAATATAATAAAGCTAGTGACCAAACGTATTTTTTTATATATTAACGTTGTTGGTATATAGTATTAGTAATACTACTTCTATACATATAGAGTGACCAGCCAAAGCTGTGAGGGCCACAGATGTGGAAGCTTTTTTCATTCCATTTTCATGTCAATGACGGTACACAGCCGTGCTGATTCCTTCTGGAAGGGAGAAAGATTGCATTGAAATTTCTTCGGTCATTTTAGTCCATTTGCTTTTTAAGGAAAATCACAAGTGGACAAAGGAGGAGAAGATGGAAGGCTCAAGTGAATAAATGTGTTCTCTCTCTCTCTCTGAACACTCACACATGCCTACATCCATCGGATAGGGACAAAAAAGCAAAAGAGTTCTACAAAATCTATTGCACTTTATTATCTACATAGCAAGCAGTCACATTTTTTCCAAGAAAACTTTCATTTTTTTCTATTCACTGCGCACATGCATACAAGTGTGGTCGGTAGCAACACACACAAACATTTTATGTATTACCGTGGGTGGGCCCGCTTACCACTTTTATATTTTATCCCAGTTTGCTCAAATGATACGACTTTTTCGTATGCAATCTTACCACATACTTCCGTCATAGAGGAACAACAACTTTTACCCATATTTTCATCCTGGCAACAATCTACACCTCACATCTATACAGTCTAGTCCCAACTTTTATGCCTATTGGTATGTACCTAAGTATGAAGCAAATCCAGACACATACACTCTCTCTCTCTCCAGATAGCAACCAAAGCAAAGCCATTAAATTCCAGGGACTAGGCAGTTGATTGAGTAAAACTGGAAAATAAATCTATCTCGAACTAAGAGCCCTTTAAAACTCGGCATCCTGAAATCCTGCCTGACTTGCAGATCAACGCTCAAATATAAAGTTGTCTAGGTAGATATATTCTTTGAAGCACATTTAGGTACATGCACACGTCATGCAACGCTTTGGCCTTGCTCTGCCCCCATCTACTTTCTTTCGTACATGTGGTAAGTACTCACTCAACTTTGTTTGCTAGACCTCGTACGTGTGCATGTGGAAAGTAGAGATTTTACTTATTCCATTTGTTCGATTGGTTTAGATTGAATTGGATGGAGGTTTTCAATCTCCCCGTTTCTCCGTCGCGTAGTTCTGTGTGCTACCGTTGTGCCCGGCATAACGCAAATGTGGTCAATTTTTAAAGAAAGAGAAAATAAGGTTTTAAGTGCACACAATCTATGAATATAACACGGGTATATATTTGCAGCAGAAGCTTTAATGTTTTTTCAAGGGGGACCTTGCAAATGTTGTTATTTGTTATACGAGAAATGGAAGGGTTTCCTCAACTGTAAGTAAACATGGAAGAACGAGGAGTGCCCTTTAAAAGTTCTTTACAGGTACACGCAGTATCAATTGATAATAGTATCACTATACTCAAAATACTCGTGGGCAATGGTCTCATATGATAGTCTGCGTGCGTTTTTGCCAGGAGCAAGATATATACAACGACATACATATTATTTGAACTAGAATTTTCCTGTGCAATAGT
>JAHZNB010003230.1:0-15873 GCA_027744295.1 Callyntrura guangdongensis
GCTCCAGCACCTGCTCCTGATCCTGCTCCGGCACCCATCATTCCAGTCTTTCCTGGAGCTGACCCTGGTCCGGCTCCAGCACCTGCTCCTGATCCTGCTCCGGCACCCATCTTTCCTGGAGCTGACCCTGCTCCGGCTCCAGCACCTGCTCCCGGTCCTGCTCCGGCACCCATCTGTAAAAACAACGAAATGTCAAACAATAAATTTCCATTTTATAATATTTTTAAGAAAATCAAAACGGTCGGATAACTTACCATCGCAGAAGCTACAGCCACCATTGCTGCAACGAAACCGGCAAGCACGAAAGCTTTCATTTTGCTAGGTTGTAAAGATTTACTTGGATTCCTTTCGCTTGGATAATTTCAACTAGCGAAGAAAACAACTGATGACAACTGGGTCTGAAGCCCGAGCTTTTATACTCCCAAAACTGGTCGTAAACTTAAATTTCGTTGCATCGCTTCAATTCAATCCCTCATCATTATCGATCATTATTATTGTCACATTAATTTCCTAATAAACAAAGCCCATAAAACAAACGTTTCGTCGTAAACTGCCATTCAAATGTGTATGGTATTGTAATTTGGAGGTCGTTTGTGTAACAGTGCACATTCCGACGGTAAAATGACATCAGCCACCATTAAAACTGATTAACGTAACGTGACTTTTTTGCCACTGTGAATTTATCAATATCACATCTAAAAATTGATTAATATGGATTTCATACAAACAAGAAGAGTCGAGGCCTGTGCATAAAGAACATAACGCAAAAAAAAATCAGTTTTTTGCACCCCCCACTTTGGTCATACCTTCTTAACATGGGGTATATGGACACGTTAACATTGCTGTAACGGTACCCTTGGACCACCTCCACCACCACCCTACCTGCGTTGCGTTCTTTATGCACAGACCCAGTGATGCAAAAGCACTTTCATAATTAAAGTTATTATAAGACAGAAAGATGTGTATATAGTTGTACAAAGGGGATTTTTTTTCATGAATTCATATCAGATTTATATATTATGTACACTTTGAACAATGCACAAAAAATTCGGATTCTTAGGCACGTCTCAACGCCATCAGTCAAACTGTTTTTTAATCTAAATGTTTTGTACTAAAAATATGTCAGTAAAAACTAGCTAACTCTACAATTACTAGGCCCTTTCCGAACATCACCTCTGCCATCTCGTTGGTTCTCTTGTACCTGATTATTTCTGTACGCTTTATGAATTAGCCAGGAATAAAACTGAAAAAATATGACAAACAAAACACCCAGTAAGTTTTTGCGATATAATGACTTCTCATGATAAGATACCCGAATAAAACAAAATTAATATAACAAAATGATAATGTGTCTCATACAAAAACCGTTGATACACTAAACAGCAGCTGCTTCCACGACCTCCCAAGAAGATTATCAAGAAACATTACACAAAAATGGTCTTTTTTTAGTTTTCCAGTGGGATTCTTTTTAGAAAACGGGGTGAATTCGCTCAAGAGACATTCCACTGGGCCCACTTTAGCCACCACGAAACCTGTGCCATCAGCTGCAATTATCTCGGTAACCTCCTCGTTTTTCTCTACTGTTGACGGACGAAATATAAAGTTGAGTTGGTCATTTTGTCCTATAACAGCTACAGGTATCATTTCTACCGCAAAATCTCCATGTGTCCCTTCTGCTGAGGGGGGATAGTCCAGCCGCACCACACCTTTGGTTTCCGCGTTTATTACGATTTTCACACACTATCCCGAATAAAAATAGGGAAATGTCCCGTATTTACAAAAGTAATTTCTGAAACTTTATCAACTCCCTAATACATAGTTATTATATTTTACCGTTGCATATAGATCATCCATATTCATATTACTACCGACATCAGTAGCTTCTGATGAATGAATATGAATCAAACTAGTGCCAGTTTTCATGTTTGTAAGCATAAATGATAGTTCATCCAGGGAGGGCGCTACCCCAGTACAGCTTCCACAACAGCCTGGATTTTTCTCTATATAATTTTCTGTGGTCAACAAGTAGTCGGATGGTCCATTTATGTCAGATACCTCGTAACCGAAGCGTCGACGCCCAATTCCTTTCCCGCGATCAAATTCCATTATGACGAATGGTTAATTGTGAGAGCGAGAGTTAAAAGAATCAACATGACATTTTCGTAAAATGCATATAAGTTGTAGACGATAGCATGCGATTTGAAACATTACAATTAGAAGCCTTACTGACTATGGACGTCAATTTCCTTGTCAGTAATACTACATCAGTACTACCCAGCCAGTTTTCAAACTGCAAAGTTTCGGAAATCAGATCCTCGGAGAGTCATGTAATATTAAAAATGAAACAGCAAGTTCTAAATAAAATTTTATCATTGTATGAACCATTACTAGTAAGTATTTTAATATCATCAACCGCCGTCGGTTACATCAAACATCAACGTAATTTCGAACACTACCTGATTCCAGCAGTTTCATTTTACGCGCTACCAACTCTTCTTTCGTGTCTCCGTAACTAGAAACTGAGAGCCTGATAACGCCTGAAAGCAATGAACTACTTTTTTGAGGAGACGTGGTCATCGTATCGAAACTCAACAGAGAGAAATCTGTCTTTAAAACCGTTAAAGCCTACGTTGTAAAATTACGGTACTATGTAAAGTTAAATGGAAATATGGAACAATATTTTATTGTCGTTATACGTCGAGATAAAAAAAAGCAAGGAAAATCAAGAGTGAAACATTTGATTCGTTGATTTAAGTACAATTAAAACATGACGTGGTACTAATGTATCCATAGTTTAACTCTAGATTTTCATTTTGAAATTGAATTGAGGTATTTAATAGTCCGTACGAATGTTATATAATGACATCACCTACATTGAGCCAACTATAAGGAACGAGTTTACGTTTTGTCTAACATGGGTATTTATTTCAAATGGTTCAGTAGTGGTAATAATATAGCAGCAAGCAAGCAATATTATTTTTTTTATCACAATTGCATTTCATGGTAATGTTAACAAACTCTGAGCTAATCAGTGTTATGAACAATGAGTAATAAAACATTAAATTTTTAATAGCATTTTTATAACAATGAAACTCGGGTTATCGTGTATAATTTAATTTGTCTTTTTACAGTATATGGTTATGGCTTAATATTTTTTTTAAAATGATTAGATATTTAATACACGTAATCATGCAATTCTGGCTTGATGCCCCTGTTCCATGTACTGGATGATTTTCCTATAGATTTTTGCCACGGATTGATAGTAAGCTTTCGTGGATAATTACGTTCCAAAGTAAATGAATTTTTGGATGATAGTGCAGATGTGTCATCTTGGGGTGATGGACCATTAAATGGAGATCGTCCTTTGGCCTTGGCAAATGGTGAAATTCTCCTCTTTCTAGTATAGCTATGTACGCCTCTTCCAGATGGGTTCGAAACGCGACGGGACTTTCTGGCTTCGTTGATGATGTCGAATTCATTTCTGGCTGTGCTATGACCGTCGCTAAACGGAACGATATAAAAATGATGATAAAATGGAAGCATTAAATACTGATTATATTTTTATTTGCTATTTGTATGTGCATCATACATGTGGTATCTGTCTATATTTGGACTTACGTGTTGTCAATGTATGGGGGTTTGATACTAGACCTGTAAACAAATTAAAAATTTATTATGATGATCAGTGTGATATTTGATATTTTCCTGTTTTAACAGTAGTTGATTATTTTGCAAGCTTACCAGGAACGAACACTGGAAATAAGCCCAGCTGGCGCTGGCGATTGTTGGCGTCGCCTGTACCGCGATTCTAAATTAAAACAGTACTAATATTCCAATTCTGATTCTGAAAATAGTTGTTTTTGTAGTGTATTTAATTCTTTTACCTGTCGAGAGAGCTGCGAGACAGACTAGAAATAGGAGCCCTTTTAAATGGTGAAACATTGTAATGCAATTTAAGTATAAATACTGGGCGCTTTCACTTGTTCTAGATGTGCGTGGAATAAATAAATTGGATGAAATGATTAATGTCTCCTCACTGCCAGAACACACTGGTTTATATTTAACGATCTTTTCTAATATTCAGCCTTTCCGTACTTTATTTTCTTGTGCAACATGCATACTTCTGCATCTTTACAATGGGATTTGTGTAACTCAATTATTTAAAATTATAAGTTGATAATTACAAAATGCATGGCAAGTCGTTATTGATTACAAATGATTACCTATAACTTAATTTACTGAAGAAATGGTTTTGAAATGATGACGAAATTAAAAGTTTATTTTGCGACAAATTCAAGGACATGAGTAGGATGTATTCAACATAAAAAGACAAAGGACTTAAATAAATAAACATCCATACGGAACTAATTGTGTAATCATAATACATGTATACATGCACGGGAACGTAGCTAAACCCTTTCTATTCTTTTGCTAAAAACTCCGTCTGTCCAGAATGGACAATAGCCAGCACACTCAAAGACGGCCACGATAGATGCAAAAATGAGAAACATAAGGAGAAAGTACACGGGGCCGTTGCCTCCCCATTTGAAGTACTGAAACTCTATGAGAAAAAAGCATCCTAAAAGTAAAGCTTTAACGCGAACATCATCCACTCTGTCCATTTCGATCCCTAGGCAGCTTCTAAACTCCGAGACGGGCACACTGCTCCCCCAACTTTTGGTTATTTTCCCAATTTCCGTGACCCCGTCGTCCATACATAACTCAAATTGCTCTTTGCAGCACCAGAAAACAAAGGGGGCACAGGGAGCAAAGCACGGGGCTTGGATTTTGTAAACAAGTCGACCAGAGCTGTCTTTTATCTCGTAGGTAGAACTTAAGCAAGTTTGTTGCATTGTTCCCAACAGCCGACCGCCATCAAGGAAAATTTCTACTTTCTTTTTGGGCAAAGAACAAAAATGAATCTGTCTATTGCACAAAGAGTGTATAAAATAAACTAGATGAGAATACAAACGTGTGTTGAACATTACCGAATTCAAGCCAAATACAAACTGCTGTCCTTTCGCAATAATTACAGTTTTTCCAGAGTAGTCCACCACTTCGTGCACAAATCCAGAATAGTGGCATCCTCTACAAATGTAGCCTTCCTTCTTTCCCGTGTAAAAAATAACTCGATTAAATTCATTCCATATACCGCGCTTGTTCTTTGGATTGAACGATTTTAACTCTGTGATTAGTGGAGCACAAAAATGTTAAACTTGCAAAAATTGAAATTTAAGGTAACGTAATGTGAGGTGAAATATTGTTGACTTTTATCAGACCGGGTGGAAAGGTTGAACACTTGCGAAAAAATAAACGACGGATTCCCTCTAAGTACTGGAGACCTTCATTTTGAAGTTCATATTTGATTTCATCGTCAGCTATAATTAACACAGTTATTTAAAAGGTCAATTGGATGTGATTTCAAGGACGTGACATTCGACAATATGTAAGTATGACATGTGTAGAGCGTATAACCATTGCCACCACGAAGTAGTGCTTTGGAGTAAAGACTTCCACCAAATATGTTTTGTTTGTTGGTTTGTCTATTTCCTGTGACAGAGTCGACAACATCAACTTCGGCAAGTAACGTAACTCGTTTCGGCTGTTTAGTAATGGGTGGTCCCCCAATGTTGGAAGATATGTTTGACTTTTTGGATAATGGTGCCGAAGATTTTGAAATAGCCGAGGACAGACTTATCTCTCTTTTTGGTTTATAGATATTGGATTTTGAAGGTATACTGACTGATTTTGTGGGGTTCCTTGATTTTCTCATTTTTATTTTTAATATTATAATCTACAACTCAATGGAGTTATATGTATAACCCAGATTAAAAACTGGATGGTAATTTAATTAACAGCGAGAAAGATTCATTTCGAGGGAAAAAACATAAATAATTAAAATACTTTAATTGGAAGAGCCAAGGTTCATCCACGAAATAAAGAATCAAAATGTTTTATCAATTTACTCTACAATTTTGATGTTAGGGTATAGAGCACAAATTTTTGTTGTCATTTATTATTTTGTCGTAGAGATTTGTGCACAAGATAATAAAGTTTGAACTTTTATCAAGTTATTATACACGTCTGCAGGTGTGGAAGACGGAGTATCCATGTTCACCTAAAGTTGAATATGTTTTGCAGCGGTTAAAAGTTAGAAAATCATCTAAACCTTAGTAAAATGTGTATTAATAAATATTTACTGTTATCTGTTATTAGCCCAGCCATGTTACTACACTAATCTCATAATACCCCACTATCATATTATTGCTACTAAAATGCTAGCAAATGTTTCAACTTCTGCTGGAGTTGGCCGAGGCATTTGCTTAGGCAGTTTATCATGAATCATGATACATCGCTACTGATACTTGCATGGATCTAGCTTTAGCCTGGATCCAGGCCCTGGAATTATGACAGGATTTCAAGTGCAGCTATAATGTTGACAGTCAAAATGCGGAAGCTTTACCTTTAATTTCCCAGAATCAATTTCTTTAATTTCTGTAATTTTTACAAGGATATGATAGTTACTTAGTATTAAACGGTAATTTTTCATAATAGTTTATCCTTTAATGTGGACAGATGGGATGGATGCAAGAACTGAAAAAATCGTTCATTGCCATTATGCTCCATTGTTATTGTCATAAAATTTGATGTTCACTAGTTCACTCACAAGTCTCCGATGACAGAATCGACAAAGTACTTGATTTTGCGCACTTGCATTTTACGATTCGGATGTATTAGACCAAAAGAAAATTGTATTTTATATTTTAAAAGCACTAAAAAGTTGTTTTGTTTTTGCATTCAAAATTCTCCCATCTGAAGAAATACTTCAGTTTAGACTTAACAAACAACGTTGTTATTTTATAGTAACCGTAGTAATACAAGTCGCAACAACAAATTACAACTTAACCAATTTTTGTATACAGTCCATCTAATTAGTTAGGCGTTTCCCATTATTTGTTTTCATTACAAATTTATTTCTACGCCAATATAGGTTTCAAAAACATTCAAAGCATTCTCTTATTCGATCATTTACCTAGTTAGTTTATACAAAAGTTTCTATCGCAACGCTTCTGACCATTCCGTCATTCTATATTTACCGTCAGTTACGAATCGTAATTTCGAAATCTTCCTAAATAAAAAAATGTTGAGTGACAGATTTTATTTGTCTATTCAAAGGTGTTTTTACGCTTTTAACAAATTGGGTGTTTGTAGTATTGAATACGTCGACAACTTTCGTTCATTTCAAAAGTGTAAAAAAATTAATAAAATGATGGTATTCACCTACCTCGGGCTCTTTATTTCTCTGGGATTTTTACTGATTCAGTTAGTCCGCTTCTGGAAAAATTACAACAACTTCAACATTGTGTTTATATTTTTCATTGCGAGCAATCTAGCAGCTGTCGCTTTCTTGTTTTCAAACGGCTGCGGGGATTATTGCGAGGCGCTGAATGTTTTTCTAACATTTTTACAGAGAATTAATCGTAAGTTTTGTACTTTTACTATATAAGTGACTTCCAGTGCATATAACTATTGTATGTCTTATTTCAATGTTCGAATTCCCAACGTAATGCTGAGGTCGCTTTTTAATTTGCAGGTCTGTATGTTCCAAGGCATCGACCGAATCGCAATCAATACAACAAGTTTATTGAAACAATATTATTTCTAATATTATGTGGAGCAATATTTCTTATGAGTGTTCAAAACTTCTTTATATTTTGGTTTCCAAGGGCACCAATGTTGTTCGGAAACGTTTTACCAGACTCTGATAAGCCGTACATAATTTTTATACGGATTTTTCTTTCCGTTATCCAGTCGTACATTTCAATGACAAGCTATTTAAATCTTTACCTTTGCCTGGCTTGCGTATTCGTTTACGGGTCTTTTGTGATTCCATTTACTGTTAAAGAACTTCGTCTGGAAAAAAGAAAGTACCGGTCAATTTCCAAAACAAGAGAATCTGTCACCCTGATTCATATTTACCGATACATTCAAATATTACATCAAATGCTGAACAATTATGCTGGAAAATTTTTGATAATTACTCAAATTTTGATTACAATTCTGTCATGCTTTGTGGGATTTATGGTAATCAAACACAGGCAGCAAATGAGTGGGCCGGTGTTAATACTTTTGGATTCATGGGCTATGGTAGCACCAATTACCTGGAGTTCGTGTCTTATCCTGGGAGGATATTTGCACTCTAATGCCCAAAAGATCTTAAATTCTTGGCAACATCATCAGGTATTCTGGAAATCAGCTTCGGAAAGAAGAATCATGGGGAAATTTCGAAAATCCTGCAAACTTCTGTATATTGGGTACGGAAAAATGTATGTGCTGAAAAGAGTGTCTTTTCCGATTTTTGTTAAAGGACTTTCCAGAGGAATAATGAGGGCCTTGTTGACCCTTGAACAAGGCAGCAAAGCCATTACCTAGGTGGGTTTTTTGTATTTGACCGGCGTGTCATTGTGCTTTTTAACGACAATTTCTTGCGTTCTCATTCCATAAAATTACATATTCTTATTAAAACATAAACGTCCGATAGTTATATTTACGCTTTGTAAAAAAGTTAAATGCATTTTTGTCTAAATAACTCCTTTGGACTTTGGAGACGGTATACTAAAGTAGAAACCACGACCTCAATATCCTGTGTTACAGAAGAAATGCAATTCTCCCGGGTGGACCACCATGTTTGTGCAGGTTTTCGATCTGTAGAAACATATGGGGAAAATAGTTTAAATCTTGAACTTCAACACAGAGATTTACGTTAGGAAATTTTCATTTCCATAGGACTTAACGTTCTAAATTATCAAAGTATTTTCCAAAACACTGCAATAAAATAACTTAAATTTTACTTTTTAAATACAACACAAAGATTTACGTTAGGAAATTTTCATTTCCATAGGACTTAACGTTCTAAATTATCAAAGTATTTTCCAAAACACTGCAATAAAATAACTTAAATTTTACTTTTTAAATAAAGCCACGACCAAGTACCATTGGCGGGTGGGACTTACTTAAAAATGAACAGCTCCCCTGGTAATTATATATGTTCTGACCTTAGCTACAATATCCCATAGTAGTCTTTTTAAGCAAATGGACACATGCTTGAACTTGTTTCTGGAACAAATAATTACATGGCAATTTAAATGTTTTGGCCATACAATAAAACTACAAAACTCGAAGCTCTCCAATGAAATTTTTAAATAGCATAACTCAAGGTCTTTCAAGTTCCGGTAATAAAAAATGAATACTTCCTGGAAACAATGACGCTTATTGTCCACAAACATGCACATAAGTTGTCAGGGACATCGATGAAATAATTTGCTCTCATCATCATCATTGCATAATCAGAGAATTTTAAAAAAATCATATGGATTTTTATTAGAAGACCTTTGTGATGTTAGGAAAGAAATTTGGAGAGCTTTAATATGGTTTTAGTTTCACTCAATTTTCTTGGTATCGATTTTCTGGTGACTTTCTTGAAATTTGGAATTTCAATATATATGGACCTTTTAAGCATTAATATTTAAGGGCATTTTAGTTCATTTAGTAGTTGTTCGATATCAAAATTTTAAACAATATGCAATATTTCGTCACATAAATGTATGAATAACTAGTACAATTTAATTGATAATATAACTTAAATAACTTAATAAGAGCCTGGCTGCGGCAAGATCTTACGTTCATAAGTATACCCACTTGATTTGGGCATTTCAATTACAATTTGCTTCGCTATAATGGAAATCATTCTAAACATAATTATTCTTTTCTTGGTGGCGCCTATTTTCTCGACGAAATAGCGTGAACTTACATAATAACAAATTAATGAAATTGAAATTGCTCTAAAGAAAAACAAGCCCATACTGAGGTATTTTCAACTTGTAGACTCTGGTTGATTCCAATTGATATACATACATAATTCTAGAGCTCCTGCGCAAGGCGGAGAAATGAAAATCTATGAAATGAAATAAAAGATGCACAGGTATAGGTTTACTTATATTATATTGAAATATACCTTGATAGTTTTCCCAAGTGTTTACATTTAATAGAAATATTGGTTAATTGGCTATTTTTATAGCATAGATATGAATAATATTTAATTAAATCGTTTAAAACGATTTAGGTTTGAAAACGTAATGTAACCACGACAACCATATCAAACGTGGAACAATGCATATAAAAAATTAAGTAAAAGTAAAAAGTAATTTATTGAATACTAGCGGATATTACCCGTTCCCGAACAGGGAAAATGTTGCAAACAAACATACATATATTTATACATGTGTGTGCCATGCGTTAAATTACAATTAAAATAGTATTAAACTTAAAAAATTACGATTTTATTTTTTACATTTATTTATATCGCATATTTATTTAAATTTTCCAAGACCATTATAAAATACATTCCAACATAGATTCAAGATAACAACTACTAAATTTCAGCAGAAACTGTTAAGAAATGGAGATTTTTGTACGTTAAAATAACATTTTCGTGGAAATAAGACATTTTAAAAGGTGACATTATCGGGCCTGAAAATTGATAATTTTTTCTCTCGAAACTTAGTGTATCCTATTTTTTGTGATTCACAACCCATTTATCGAAGTGCATTCGAATCGATGAAATTGAGATTATTGCTCGATAAAATTAAAATTTTCCTTTGAATAACGCTTTATGAAAGTTTCCCTATCGGGTTGGAAAATGATGAATTTGGGTCGAGACTTTTGAATCCTATTTGCCTTTACAAACCAAAGCTCACCTTTCATTTAAACTGGCTAAGAGTGAAAGATTTTTTTATGTTAAAAAATTCATTAAATTGGGACCTTATGCCCATTCATAAAAAATTTTGAATATACGTTCCCAGGAATGAAAAATAAAACCTATCACTTTGACTTAACCTTATCGGGGACCTATAGTTGCATTTATGATAAACTTCACTATTAGGCAAAAACTTAAAACAATCTGAGGGAGTGGAATTCGATACTTCCCAAATTTTTTATTAAAAAGTTGTTACGGCAACCACTGGGCAAAAAAAGCTAACAACAGTCTAAAATAGCATCTATTTGATTTTTTTGGTCGAAACGGTGTATAAATTAGGACTGTATACGGTAATGTTGATTTATATAAGGAACACACAAACAAACACGTAAACATCCATTTTTATATATATAGATTAAAAACAAATTAACTTTACAAAATACTAATAATCTGTCATATCCATTTCTCAAATCCGACTTGTAGTCGACGTGACAGACAACGAACAATGCAAATGTTCAACAAATCTCATTAGTAACAACATTTTCAACATTTTCAGAATATACTTTCCCTGCGACGGCAAAATAGAGTATTACACTGATTGTGGGTAGTGATACAGTAATCTGTACATAAGTTTTATATATCTTGTTCCGACTGATGATGATGATACATAATTATATAAATTTTAAACAAATATTGACAGTGACACTAAAGTAGTAAAACGTTTTGTGCTGGAAAAAAAGGAAAATTTTGGTCTCTGTTGTTACAAAAAAATTAAAACGTGGGTTTCAGAACGGTTAAGTGTTGATAAGATCAAATTGTTGGTTAGATATTATGTAGATAGGTTTGATTTACCAAAACATGAAAAATTTTATTGAAAGATTGCGTTTAATTAATGCGTTGGTTTACCTAACTCCACTGCAAAAAATCCTGCAAAAGACAAGTAACACGCATTTGGCCTTTTTATCACAACTACATATTCTTTTCATAACAACTGAAAGATATTTTTTGTATCTATTGGTGGGCCGTCGTTTGGTAAAGTAGCCTCCATTTGGCTAAGTGGTTATTCGACAAGGATATATTTCCTTGAAAATCATGCTAAGTGAAAGATTTTTTCTAGTCATCGGGATTCTGTGCCCAGTTATCTTTGAGTTGGGGATTGTTAACTGTAATTGGGATCGGAATTCAAGAAAACTGAATAATCCACTAAAATTCAAATGGATTTTTAGAGTGAATATCGCTTTGGTGGAACTTTGGGTATTGTTTGTCATCATCCAAATATACCGCTATTGGAAGATGAGGGACTACACAAACGTTA
This sequence comes from Callyntrura guangdongensis, assembly GCA_027744295.1. NCBI lineage: Eukaryota > Metazoa > Arthropoda > Collembola > Entomobryomorpha > Paronellidae > Callyntrura > Callyntrura guangdongensis. The sequence continues at coordinate 12,072 of JAHZNB010003230.1, forward strand.
ATCTAATTTTCCCATTTATGATCGGTGGAATCATTGCAACCCTCTTAATTTCAGTTGTAAATGATCCCAACTTTGTTAATGTGACAAATTTATTCTTCTACTAACCTAGACAGGATAAATCGTAAGAAAAATAGTAGCAAAATTATGTGCAAAACCTATAACAATACTCAAAATGTTTTAAATAAGTTGATGATTTTTTTGGAACAGGAACATATCTGCCTTGGTACAATCCTAATACGAGCAATAAAGGAAAAGTCATTGATGGTATTGCATTAACATTTTTAGTATCTACTGGAGTCTTGCTGACTTTAAATTGCTTACCCTGCGCTCTTCTTCCGCATATCCCCATTTTCTTTGGTAGCGTAATTCCACAGAATACTTCCATTTTCATCCGTTTCTTAATAATATTTTACCATTGTTATATTTGTATCCCAATGTACGCTGTCGTATGTATCATTACAATAATTGTTACACTGTACGGGTTTATTCTTGTCCCTTTCTTTGGAAAGGAATTTGCTTTAGGGAAAAAATCATACACTTCAACCCCACAACTTCGTAGAGTAAATATTCTTATTGTAGAATATCGTACAATTCAAATTTTCCAAACCACCGTAAACGGGCTTTTTGGCTTTTTGTTGGTACCGTTGCAAACTCTTTTCACTTTGATGTTCATTGTGTCAAGTTGTACTATTATTAAGCACAGGAACACATTGGACACAATATCGCTGGTATTACTAATTTCGTGGGCTACTTTAATCCCAGTGGGCTGGGTCTTTGCATTGATAATGTCCGCCAGGTTGTTTAAAAGTGGGGGTAGGGTGCTTAACTCATGGAAACATCATCAAATGTGTATCATGGATGCAATGGAAAGGAAAATAATGCGTAAATTTAGGTTGTCATGTAGACCGTTGAGTGTTTCATATAAAAAAGTGTATATTGTAAGACCACAGTCTTCGATGGTGTTTGCGAGAGGTCTAGTTAAAGGTTTAGTGAGAGCTTTGCTGGCCTTGAAAAAATATTATTAATTAAAATAAAGTTTTAGCATGAACTATATCCTTGGTTCACACGAGAGAGATTCAAATAAGCTTAAAGGTTCCTTTATGCAACTACAATATTGATATGAATTGTGAATCTGAATTTTTATAAAGCAAAGGATCACAAATCCAAAAAAAGCTCAAATGATCCCATAACTCTGACAATAGATGGAGAAATCATTGAAAGAGTACAAAGTTTTAAATATTTAGGAGTCACGATAGATGAGTGTCTTAACTTTAAAGATCACTATGAGAATGTAGACAACAAAATATGTATGGCATTAGCCAAAATGTATAGACTACGGAGACACTTTTCACCAAAGGTAATAAAAACATTTATCTCTGCATACCTCACTAGTGTAGTTGATTATTGCATAACAATTTGGGCAGTACAAACGAAACTGCAGTTAGATAAAATACAAAATCGTATTAATAGGTTTTTATATATATACTATTATGGAAAAAGAGTAACATTGTTGTCAAAAATAAGAATAAGTATTAGAGACAATTATAAATTATTAACAAAAACTAATTTACTCACAATATGTGAAAGGAGAAAATTAATGTTACTTAAGTTTATGTGGAAAAAAAGAGAACATGGTCAATTTAAATCATGGTTTCAGGAAAGCAAAATAGAAAATTGTCATAGAGTAATAATGCCTAAATGTAATACAACACTCTTTAAAGATTCAATCATGTATAATTGTTGTTACTATTGGAATCATGTTATAAAAAATATGAAGATGACATCTATAAATGATATGTCTTATGCTGAATTTGTAGAAACATGTAGATTAATATTACTTAATGATCGAGATAAATTTATTTAGCTATAGTACCTTTATACACCAAGTAGATTAGACAATATGGCCTGTCAATTGATTAAATGTTCTGTTTGACTTAAAATACTAAGGCAGTTTAACTGTTGTGGTGTTAGGGTATGAAAAGCAGATTGTTTTTATCTGATTACCTGTAAACTCCCCATTTTATGGAATAAAGCAATACAATACAATACAATACAATCTAGTTATAGTGTAAGCGTTCCTCACGTACACTTGTTCATATTGTATTGTATTTTTTGTGATAATAATTAATAACAAAACAAGGCGAAGTTGAGGATGACCACGAATTTCCTTGTAAAATATACACATTTAAATAAAGCGAAACTAATGTCAAACTTAATCTATCAAATGCTGATTTCGTAAAGGTAGCGGTATTAAAATGAGCTTTTTTAAAATAATAAATGCGAACCAAATTTTTTGCGTGGTATATAACTAGGTTCAAGGTTGTTAAATTTTACATAAACAATAGAGAAACGAAGCTTATACTAAATAAGCATAAGCATAAATAAGTATAAGCTTCGTTTCTCTATTAATGCGTCTCCATGTAAAATTTAACAACCTTGACTAGGTTTACACATTGTAGCAATACTGCTATCCACTTTCCCATATCATATCATAATATACTCTTTTTTATGGATTTCGTTTTGACATTTTAAACATACTTCGAAGTTCGAACTTGGTATGAAAGTGCAAATATTCAAGATAATACTACCCTACATAGCAAGAAAGTATTTGATGCTCTTATTATCAATTACCACCAATAAGTGACCTAATTTGCGCGCATATTAAATTTTTTACATTTTTACTAATAAAGGCACCATAAAATGAAGTGAACGAGTATCGGTTTCTTCTATTGATACGCGCAGTATGTACATGACCATTTGATTAACACTGTAACAACATGCAACGAAAATCACTAACCCCCTCTCTCATTTCACGAAATTGCAACATTTCCTCCCTAATTCTTCGTGCATACACCTATACCGCTATATACCTGAGGTATAATACCTCTATTCCACTGATGCCTCTAAAAATAACTCAAACTCAAAGTGATGGACAAACTCAAAAAGAAGACACAAAATGGTGCAATAAACCTTTCACCTTGAGTACGTCGGTAAGTGTAACTCAAGCTCCAAATAAATAGTCCTAGTATTTACTAAGTATATTACTTGAGGTAAAGTCAAGTATCAGTAAAAATAGGTATAAACAATTTAGTCTCAGGGGTTTTCACCGTGGCCTACCTATAGTTATTCGATAAAAGAAGAATTCAAACTCTATTGTAGTATCGGTTGTCAGTATCTTTATATATAAAATAGGGAACAGAGTCTAGAATTAGAAAAATTAAGTTAATAGCTAGGTAGTCACGGCCACGGTCCAACAAAAAAGCTATGTAGAATTTTTGGTTGGCTCAAGCAGGCAAACCAACACTTGGATATAGTCCATTTTTTTAACTTAAGTTTTTTGGTCCAAAAAAGCAAGAAATAAAGAATGTATCGGAATGAAATAAAATAGCTTGCACATGCAAAAGAAGGCTAAAATAATAAAGCTATTCTCTGTTATTCCGCTACACAGGTTGAAAAGCAAAAGGTTTCCGGGACCTCGGAAATTTACCGAGGATTTTTTTCTTGCTTTTTGGAACCTAAAAATAATAGTATTAAAAATTAGACTGTAAATATACTTTAGTTAGGCAATGTCAATACCGTGACTACGACACTATCATACAGTTTAAATGTCATCCGTTGTCCGTGGTTGAAAGGTGCATTAATATAGCTAGAACTTTTACTGCCTGCTTGGAAAGGCATTGTAATTATTGTTTGTGTCGAGGGGATTTTATTTTCTAATGTGGGAAATTAGCTGGTTTTATTTTTTAAACCTTTACTTTTAGCAGAAAATACGCCGTTGTTCTTTAAATGTAAAATAAACTAA
>JAHZNB010003231.1:0-10999 GCA_027744295.1 Callyntrura guangdongensis
CATACATATTTAATGAGAGAAAGGTAATTCCGCTGGTGACTAGATACCTACATAAAACTTAAGTTACCGGAACTGGATGCATTATTAAATTTGAGTATTTTAGTCTAGAGCGTAACATATTACATGACACGAAACAGGTCTAGTGTAGATGAAAATATCACACAGGAAAATTAACAAAGTGAAAAAAAATCATTTATGCAACATAGTGAAACACAAGAGAAAATGGTAGAGCAAAAAATGTCTTTTTAAGGTAATGAAGGCAAAGAATGTAATATATTATAACTGAGGTATATCAACTCATGAGCGTTGGTAACTCGTCTTTTGACACACAATCGACGCGACGTGTTGGGCTGATACAAAGAGTAAATGCAGTAAATACGTGCAGACAACAAAATAAAAACGCTTATAAATGTAGCTAGGTTGGCACGTGTGCTCAGTGTGCTGTGGTGGTAAGTGGTAAATGAGTATGAGGAGGTACCTGTTACAACGTGTTAAATTAATTACATACACACTTTTGAGTACGTACTGTACCATATATTATGAATATTTGAGTATGTATATCATCTTATAAAGTTACCAACACAAACCAAAAATGATAGCTTTCTTTTGTTGCTGTAATGGTCAAGTAGTCAAGTTGCTTCCAAACTTGAAAATTCATTTCGTTCCAAGTTGCTAGTATATTAGCTATAGAGTAATGCACAATAATTCTTGTAATATTACTTATTATAACGCCTTGGAAAAAGCTATGAATATTGAATTGGTAAACTTTAGTCGCGCAATAAGGGAGTGAGACTAGCAAACGAAATAGGAATACACACATGTTTGAATATAGTTGCTTTAAATACATTGTAAATTACGTAGGATTGCAACTTTAAAACTTCTTGTAAAAAAGTAATTTGAAATGCTTCTGCCTTTTTACACCGTTAAGTTAAACTATGATGATAAATACCATATACCATATAAATCTTTCTTACCGTTACGTACTTCATTTTCATTATATCATTCTCAAACGCAACAAGCATCCATCTTTTTTTGCATTGCTAAACGTATTCTTATAGCTTCAACAGTTCATGCCAGACACTTTTGAACGTACAGGAGAGATCCGGAACGGAAGTCGTGAAAAGATGGTGTTGCAGAAATATTATGTCAAATATATAGTACACGTAGAATGTATTTAAACATAGTCTATCATCAACACACGTTATTTTTAGATAAAAATATACACTGCCACGATTCATGCTTACTCAGAATATTTATGCCAAATAATTTATATCCCATAAGTAAGAAATACAATAAATCGTTTATCATGCCATATGTATGTCATAGTCATATGCCAGTAGTCTCTTAAATGTACGCATCAATAGAGAAAGGTCTGTAGTAAAAGAAATATTATTATTATAAGCACGATATACACAACCTGTTTTCTTATGCAAACCGACTGGAGTTGAAAAAATGAAACTAAAAAGGACTTAGGAACAAGTATATCTTATTTACATGTTAAGCTTATTTAGTATATGCAAGATTTAACAGTAAAGTATAAATAAAAATGGTTTTTAAAATATTTATATTATTTAATTAGGGAATAGGTTGACATAATTTCGAAGAGGTAAAATAGTTATCGACTACCGGCGACATTCCTCCTCCACCCCCACCCCCACCACTGCTACTACTTTTTGAATACACCCCAGAAGTGCTAACCTGAACCTGCTCAAGGGCCGTTGTATTGGTCCCATTGTTAGAATTAAAACTAGTTGTGGCTGGGTTACTGGATTGTTGTGATCCTCGACGTGGCGACTGCTGCTGCTGGTTATAATCCAGTTCTCCGCCAATCTTTTCCAGGTCCACATCATTAAGACTTGGCTCGTTAACTTTAATCTCTGGAAGTACACCCCCGTGCAAATAGCTCATGTCATAGCGCTCTAGCTTCCACTTACAAAACAGTCGAACAATAATGAGGACAAGACCTAAGATTAGCAAGGTGGTGCCTAGAACTATTAGCATCATGCCATGAGGTTTCCCTTCCGCTCCTGGAAGTAACTGGATAAGCCCTATAAAGAGCAACAGAGCTCCAGCCAAAGGAAAAAGTACGCTCAGTTGGAAAAAGACCCGCTTCTGTGCTAGCATTCGTACCAAGCCGTGAGTTCCGGCATCTTGATGTTGTTGATTCCCTTCCGTGACACCTTGAGGGGAATTGATAGGTGACGGGGTTGGGGTGACTTGGTGATGAGTCAGGGGAGGTCGGAAATGAAGGGAAAGCTTGTGTGGACGGCTGAAGTAACCAATTGAGCCTTCCTTCTTTTGGCGCTCACGGCGAACGGGGATGGCTGGCATAGAAGTAATCATCTTGGAAGTTTTCACAAATGAAAGAACCACGAGATTTAATAATCTGAAAGGAATAAAAAAAACATTTTTCATTACAAAAATTCATTTTGTTACCGAAATCAAGCCATCCGCGCCCAGCCTTGTGCTACCGTACACGTCTTCCTGGTAATGGGAAAATTATGAAAGTGGAAACCTTTTGACAATCTCAAAGTTAAAAAATGAATCAAAGTAAATGTTTCCAATAAAGGCTGCTCTTCATAAAGTTTAAAACATCAGGACGCATTTTTATTTGTTTTTTTTCGTAGCATTACACACAGAGTACATTTTTGCTTGTACAGATGTACACATCTGTAACTTGATCAATAAGGTAATAAGGAATTAGATGTTTATAGTTAATAAATGAAAAGTAGATAAGACAGATATACATACATTTATAGGTATAAGAAATATTTTGTGTATACAGTATTTTCAATAGTTTGGTTGTTCTTTTCATATTTTGTTGCTTTCATTGTCACATTGTCCGTTCACAGAGAAAATGGAATAGTATATAAGGATCAATTTAATCATCATATTCATATTTCAACTTGTATATAAGTACAGCGATGCATTATTTACATACATATACGGATTCCGAAGTAGTATCGTGTCAAGTTAAAGAATGTACCTAGTTTAACAGCGTAAGTGTTTAGGGGATTGAAATTCCCAGTTGGAAAATTTCTCTACAGGATAGTTAAATATTTATTTCCGATGGGACCATTTATCGTACATGTGTACATGTTAAAATTACGTTTATTTGGTATATAATACATGTCGTGTGTGTTTAATTACACGGCCGCATGCATGCAGTAGTGACGATGACGGAAATTAGTATTAGAAACATAAAAATGTATCTTTACACAGTTTTCGTGCTGGTATATTAATTTGATGAATAATTATACTTACAATTACGTACAATGTTAATAGTTACTGGGTATAATCCAGTTAGTTTGAATAGGTATTCGCTTACACGGATTATTTTATATTAGTACAAAAATCATGCAGTAAGTCAAAAAATCCCTTACGAGTACAAGTTCGAAATGGATTAGTTTTAAGCTAGATTATACAAGTTTCATTATTTTTTGCATGATTTACAAATAACGTTACCTTAATATGAAGGAGCAATATTAAAAACTTTAAGAAAATGATTGTACATGAAATACAGTTTGTATGACACAATATATAACAGTTAAAATGTTTAAAATTGAATGAAGCAACACACAAAACTGTGCAAAACCCATCACCCACAAAGTATACCTTCAATGTTACACATAAAACTTATTAGCGTTACATGCTAATAAGGCGAAAATTGAGTTTGTTTTAGTTTCCTCGCACACTATATAGAGACTGAGTATAAAGGGGCAACACGCATCTCACAGAAGGGATTACGTGTTTCTGGTGTGCGAAAATCGGAATAAAAATCGAATCTTTTGTTATAATTATCAGTCAAGTAGAATTATAAAAAATGTTCACGTTCCCTCCATCTTGACGATGTTCAACCGTCAACGGAATCCTGTCGACATCATCTTCTATAAGGAAGAGACAGAATAAATCAATTTTTATGTCAGTGTGAGAAGAATTTTCGTTTTAACAACGCATACAAACTTTAGTATATACCTACTTAACTTTCTCCGTGTTACTTTTACAACTCATTAATTTCAAAAGTGTACGTATATTAAACTTAACTAAGGGCTATGACTGATTTAATTTTTAATTGATAACGTAACGTTTAATTATAGAGTGGTTCTTTTTCTTTCTTTTTTACAGTTAGTAGGTATAATTTTATGTCAAAGTGAATTGATAAACTTAAGTGAAAAGATAAGGATAATTGAAGAAGACAGAATTCTGGATTAATTTGGTTAGACTAATTGATTAATAATGCTCAGTTTAAAAAAGCTCAGTTTAAAATGTAATCAAGTATATTGGCTGTCGTGTAAAAGAGAATATAGTATAATTCGACATCTAGGGACGAATGATGATCGCTTTTTTTCCCCCGATAATTAATAGATGATAATAAGAGGGACGATTTGATGAATTTAATAAGTCCGGAACCAATTCTCCCGTATAATTCGTGGAAATTTGTGAATACTCGTTTCGTGTTAGTAAGGCGGGTGTTTTTTTTAAAGCTTTGTGCACTAATCACTAATAAATAACAACAAACAGCGCGTATAAAAAATAGAATGAATATATAGTAGTCATTAAATAATGTCTCATTATCATTAAAATAGTTTTAACGAGCACACCAAAAATATTAACAGGGCTGGAGTAATGAAAGTTGCAGGTTTTGTGTGTATACAGTAAAACTTACGAATTATCAGTTATACACTTATACAAAAACGGTCGCACACGAGAATGTGAACAAGGACAGAAAAGTTAAAGCTGGTGCAGAGACAATAGTTATATGAGATTGGCATTTTACATCAAAATTCACTTCAAAAATCTTTTTGTCATAAGTATGATTTTTCTTTCTTTGAAATACACACTAGATTTAAAATATGTGTCACGAGAATGAAGTTGATTTTTTTAATCATCTGAGGTACACACACCAATAACAAGTTTTACACACATATTTATTTTAAAATATACAAACATTTTATGAGAAAATACAAACAGCTTATTATTTCATTTTTTTTTCTTCATTTTTTTGTGTTTTGTGAAAAGTAGAAAATTTGTAGAAAAAGAGTTTTGACCCTATATTTTTTTACATTTTTACGTATACCGTACTGTACTCATTCTTGAAATTAAACATTTCTTTTTTTACCACCACGGATGTTGTACGTATCGTAGTACCACGGGATTACGAATTTGTATTTTAGCACCATTGAGTTCAGTGCCAGCGAGATATAATAAATGATTTTTGTAAATTATGTGATTTATCAAACAATACTTTGATAATATACATCAAGAAGGAAAATTGAACAAGACCGAAGAAAGTTTTCATTGAAGAAAGTTTGTAATCAAGACGGTGACATGCATTCATGCGTATAATAATAATTATAATAAGATGCCTTTAGGCATTTTACTGACAAAGACAATAAAACAAGTTATTTAGTACTTTCATAGATTATAGCGACATTGAATACACACACATACGAGTAGAATCTGCTCAGCAGATATAGATGCACTTGTTACCTCTCACACACGTTATATTATTCGGTAACTACAGTATACTTAATGCTGTAAATGAATAATTGGCTAAGCCAATTTGGCTTAGTTCAAGCTGTTTATATATAGCACATTTTAACGCATACCTACCTACAATATATACCTATTTTACTAATTGATGCAAGTTATTAGGCAGATAGTTATATATGGTAGTATTGCATAAGTATGTATGTATGTAGCGTGGCGTTTTGCGTGTCGAAGTTAATGTCAAGTGTGTTTTTTTTCGTTTTGTGCTGTACCTACCTATAAAGTGTGCGAACCACATGTATCAGAAAATCTTAGGCAAACTTACTGATATAATGATCACCATATTTTGATAACTTAGCGGCGGCGGACTCTGTCCTAATCCTATACTGAGGAACACATTTTCCTGTTTATAGTCTGAAAAAAGGTTCACATAATTTGCGTTATGGTTTGAAAAATTTGACAATGTGCCAAAATTATGTTGGTAGTATATTTTTAAATATAGGCATGGATTATAGACGTTAAGGGTTTCTAATAATGATAATACTTACAAAGAAAAGTATAGTTTAAACTCATATCTTTACTTACGCAATGTTTGATTGACTTTCAGAAAATTTGTGAGATATTAATGGACGTGTGGGTAAAGCACTTCAAGACACACAAATAAGTGTCAAGTCTGCAGACATCACAAATAATAACCATCAAACAAATAGCGACCCACACGACGACGTCGACAACGCGGCATCACGAAAATCAGGCGTGTTTTACTTGGTGGTCTGAGAAAAGGGACGGTTTGCCAATAAGAAAGCGATAACATTATCCATTTGACTTTGCTCTGTTCGTGAACTAGCAGTTTGTCTTATGCTGTTCACATGCTCACTTTTCTACATCCCACAGAAAACTTAACGTATACAAAGCACCATACATTTTCTAATGGGGTTTATACAGGGAACAGTAATATGTATGTACCCAAGACCCAAGTAATAATGGGACATAGTACAAGACATTCACCAGCAGCAAATCTTTTTACATTCGATGTGCAGACAATCAGAATAATAAGTTATTCTGCTAAAACGTCTCCACCATTTTAATTAGTTGTAAGCTTTTCTCTCTCAAATCAATGTAGTCTCAAAAGACGTCCATCACAACGTTTCCGTCTCTATACATTCGACTTACCATGAAGTGTGCTTTTGTTGTGTGCCGAATAGTCATAATACTTATAATACAATGGCGATGTAGTTTAGCATTGAATTGAATAAATGAATACTCTATGGACGCAAAAAAGTTCGTCTATAGAAAAGACTTTGATGATAATGATGATTCTAGTGTCAATTAACTCTTTGCTTTTTTTACGACACTGATTCTGCAACATTTCGCACTTTTTTGTCATTCCCTTTGATGTATTCTTATTATAATTTACAATCACTCTGGGACTTGGGCAAATATCTCATGAATAGTAAACCATGCATGCAGCAGCAAGAACAACTATTAAAATAGAAAAACTTCATGTAGCTCCATAATAAAAGAAGTATCGTCAGGAAAATTGGAAAGATAATTACAGAGATGCCAACCACTATCTCTATTACCCCCAGGGATTTACACAAAAAATAGAAGAGTGTACAGTTTCCATCTCACAGTTATAGGCTAAGTGGTGATACTAGATTCCTACATAGTATTCTTATAAAAAATCCTTATGCCTAAAAGCGTAGGCATTAAAGTAAAGTAAAGCGTATAAACGCAAAGAAATGATGCGCTGCTCTGGTCGGTCAGAAAGAAAATCGGTCATACTGTTTTGCAGTATTTCTCTTTCATTCTCTTAGTTCTTTTCAGGATCCGTCTCTCGTTTGAGACTATGCCATACAATTGTTGTTTTTGTACTGTGCATTACACGTTGTAAGCGAACATGCAGCATTAGCCATCAACATTGTTTCCTCACTTTGATCTCTTTTCATTACATTGGTATATCACAAGGAGCTATTAGAGCTGCCAATTTCATTCAAAAAGAAATAAATAAAGTGGCAACAAGGACCGGGTAGAAAGTCTATCTGCTGTCGTCTGTACACTTTTCTCTGTTAGGCACACGTTTCCTGCTGCTGCTTCTCTGTGTTACCAACACGCTGTGATATTTTTCTTCTATGATGTATCTGGAGATTTTCCAAATACTATAGACTTGCAGCAAAACAACGATAAAAAAAAGACAAACATATATATTACGGGAATGCTACCGGATATAAAAGCTTTATTTTTTTGTCAACATATATAATGTTTGTAGACTACAAATTGTAGTAGTCACATCACTGCTGCTGTATCGAACCATCAATTTCAAGGTTTTCATTCCTTCTAGAAAAATTACAAAGAATAGAATTGCCTGCAACTTCTGTTTAGTTCGTAAACAGTTGTTGAAAGTCGAGGTAAAGTATCGTACATGTCGGTAATATGTCGATAGGCCAACAAAACATTCAAATGGTTTGATATCCTCTATCCTGGTCACAAGTCAGTAAACAGTTGTTGAAAGTCGAGGTAAAGTATCGTACATGTCGGTAATATGTCGATAGGCCAACAAAACATTCAAATGGTTTGATATCCTCTATCCTGGTCACAACTCGTTAATTCATTTTAGGGATAGTTCGACGCTCAATTATTTTTATTCAAAGTCGTACATTACACTGCATTTGGCTGGCTTTATAACTATTTGAGTATAGTACTACTTTATAACACGAAAACCAAGTAAAAAATCGCTTTTCTTTTCTAAAACCCTATTAAAAGAACATGTGTAGAACTAATGAAAATGGATCTATAATGAAGCAAAATGCCTTTACAACTTGCGTTCCCGTTAATAGAAAGTAGTACGTAATAATGGTAAAAGTAATAATAAAAAACAGTTCAGCGAACTTTTGTTTTGACGACCGCTTACAACTGATAGAACAGCCTGTTATTTCTTTCTCTTACGCGCTCTCTCTCTCTGGTCTGTATTTCCTTTTTTGCTGCGGGAATTATTCATAAACATGGAGCTTTGAAGTAAGCCATTCTTTTTTTTCTATTTTTCGTAAAATTTAAAGGAAAACGGAGAGGTAAAAGCACATACGCACTTATCTATGTATACAGGGAAAGGGCTGTGCACAAGGGAAATGGAAAACGAGTTTATGAATCTTTGATGGTATTCATCTATATGCAATATAAACGGTAGTTTTTGCTTTCTTTTTTCCTTGAGAAAAAAGTATTTGTGTCAGTGAGAAGACCATGGTTTTCACAGAGGCACATAAACTACTTTATTTGTTGTTTTTCATCTGTAGTAGTAGTAGTAGTAAGACTGCAGTTTGTATTGGCAAAGCTACACCTTCATGTGACTTGATGTACACACGACAAGGTTTGTGGAAAACACGGGGAGGCAATAAACAGTGTGTTTGCTGTACACTTTTCAACCACTACCACAGAAAAGGAGCCATTTGCTGGGAAGAATTATGAGTGGAGCAGAAGAAACTGGTTTATTTATATGGTCGCATACAGTAAGTATTTGTATACTCGTATAGTTCACTCACAGTCAGTTGTGGTCTCTATGCACGTTCTTTATGTAATATTTTTTTCATTGCCATGATTTATTCATGCCTCTTCTCCTGTAGACTGCGAACTACAATTAATTTGACTTTAGCTTTTGTGATAATATTATGGAAAGCTTGCATTGCTGCCTGGAAAACAAGAAGATTCTTTTACGATTCCACATTCTCCAGCCAACTCTTCTCTTTCCTTACAACAAAACTTTCTGTTAGAAATGGCGGCTGTAGATATTCTCTGGAAAAGGAAATGCTATTTCCACCTTTCTTCGAGCGACTTACTAAATATTTATACAGCCGCATCATCATCAGCCTAAAATGTATTCCTCCCGGCGAACTACTATCTTTACAATATGTAAGTAAAGTATGCAGAAACTAGAGTCGTATGTTGCTCAATTTAGGAAGATTCTTTTTTCAGAGACAGGGAAAATGTATTGTTCAGATATTATTTAAACGTGAAAGTGGATGCTAATCCTTGATTCTTAATGCGAAGACATGTTCTACTCTTCGAGCCATTCGGTGTCTCTGAGGATGGGAGATGTTGCAGAATTAAATAGGTCTAGCTTATGTACATATTTAGGTCGAGATAAGCCCAATAGCGATAGCAATGATGAACAACGAGTAAATTAATTGTTGAAAATAAATCGCTATTCGGGCAATGGTTGGAAGAGAGGCGTATTTATAAGAACTTAAATTGAATTTGCACGTTCAGGCAGTTATATTTCGTTTTGGTGTTCTCGATCTATTGCATTGCCTATTTACTTGTACTTTGTATTCACCCCAGCGTAGGAGGAACAAAGATAACTTGAGCAGACCTTGATGCAAACTGAATGTTAGTTCGGTTGAATCTTCCATGAATGAACATAGGTAATACATTGGTGCGCACATACATCTACATAACTATTCATTTATAAAGCAATGTGACAGTAGAAACACGTGAGCAATTTTTCAAAACGTTCTTTCATTCCTTTAATAAAATCGAGCCTTGCACTACACAACAGTCTACGTTTGTTTGGCGTCGACGAAATTTTCGACAGACTATATAGAGCCCGAAATTTACTGTTTTTTTAGAAATATACTACAGTCGGTTAAATAAAAACGCTATTATGTATTGGGACATTTATGTAATAGCATTTATGGCTTAATATGCATGTATGTTTTCTCTAGTATTCCTTTTTACTTGTTTGCTTCCATCTCTCTGTTCAATTTTGTGGGTTTTGCATGTGGTATGCAAAATATGAACAAACGAGGAATAATAATGAAAAGGAATGTTGAAGAATGAAGCACTTCAGCAACGGAAATGACATTTTTCACGCTTCATTTTTTATTCCCTTTGACCAAGAAAATATTTCTCGCTTGGGTTTTCTTTTTGATCAAAATGCCTGGAATACGCTGGCTGTGTTCGGGAAGCAAACAGAATAAATTCTAATAACTGTCTTTTCCTGGAGCTTTTCTTCGCGACAATATAAAGTGCTATTGTTGATATATGAATGGAAAATTACTGTATATTTTATAACAACGAAAATGTATTACAGAAACGTCATGCCATCCGGAATGTACGAATATGCTTGTTTAAACTTATTGTTTTACCGTCTGCTAAATTTATTCCACTAAAAAATTTAACTGATATCTAAAACAGAATATAGTAAAAGGACTTATTCGTTTTTAAGTTCAGATAGATTCCAAATTTGACCTAAACTAGTTGTGTATTACATTGCCCCTATCGTTTCAAATGAAGTTACAATATCTAAAAGAGTAAGCTTTTCTCTTGAAATGTATTACAAACCGAATACCTTAAAAAAAATATGACGAGAGTAAATTTTAAAGGAAATCTGTCAATAAATCTCTGCAGCTTGCATTTCACTTGGGATTGGGATTTATTATGTATTGTCGCTACGAAAAAAAACTACGTGGTTATGCAGGCAGTAATGTACTGATAAAAGTTTAGTACATCACGATTG
>JAHZNB010003232.1:0-18868 GCA_027744295.1 Callyntrura guangdongensis
ATACGTTTTAACACAAGTGTGGCATATCATTCGAACGCTCAAAAGGCCTATCATCTGATATGCTACACACGCACTGTAAATCAAACCCTCTAGAGTTCTTAGTGAACGAAGACATGACAAAATATATGGCCACCTCCTCGTAATATTGATGGTGACGAAAAAATGTGCAAACCCTGCTATTTCGTCAAATCAGCATTAAAGTAAACTGCTTTGCATGCCACTGATCTTCGCTCATTCAAGATTCATGATGGTGATCTGGGGCACAACAAAAAATGACCTTAATTGATTCATGTATCAAACGTTGTGCTAAGTTCTGTTTATCAAAAGGTTTATATGACTCTGTTTCTTATGACATGACTTGTCGACTCGAATTCTTTGATTCTAGTAGTCTTTATAAATTAGAGGTACTAAAAATCGCACATCAGATTGTATATTATTATGGTTACGCTCCACGTTATTTTAAAGATTATATAGTTCTAGTTAAAATTGTATGCAGAAACACACGTAACTCAAAGCATTTAATATATAATACAACTAAGGTTCGAAAGCAGAGGCGTAAGATATTGTTTGATTTGGCATGGCTGAAAAAAAAACTCCATGGAAAGTCCATTATTTTTTAAAAAAATTTGGAACAGTTGGCAAGCCTCGCAAGGCAAACAAAATCCCCCCAGCAAACATTGTGTTACATATGTATGCATACGCATTTTTATTCGTAAAATCATTAAGAAATCGTTCGCTACGTAATATTATTTTTAAAAGCATCGACAAAGTAATCTATCTTTACTTTTAAAACTCAATTTCTGTTTGTCTGTGTGTGCGTATTTATGTGTTCCCTCACAACTTTGAAACCTCGGTACCGATT
The DNA here is from genome assembly GCA_027744295.1 of Callyntrura guangdongensis. Lineage (NCBI taxonomy): Eukaryota > Metazoa > Arthropoda > Collembola > Entomobryomorpha > Paronellidae > Callyntrura > Callyntrura guangdongensis. Next base: position 863 of record JAHZNB010003232.1, read on the forward strand.
GCCACCAAATTTGGTACACTCATGCAGACGCACACTGGGAAGGTTAATGTAATAACTTGGAGATGTTTTTCATCCCTGGAACCAGTAGGGTCACTTTTGTCCAAAAAGTCTTACTGACTGAGCTAAAATCTCACTAATTTTTAATTTTAACGCACAAAGATCATCATTTCTTAACCGATTTGGCTAATATTTGGTACGATAATATTTGTACTCCGTCTACCAAAAATACGATAATCAAAGTGTGCGTCATGAGTGACCATTTTAAGACCCGATAGGGTCACTTCTTATTTCGCAGAAAAAAGTAGGTTTTCTGCAATTACACGTTCATTTATTCACCGATGGAGACCAAAATTTGGTACACTCATATCGAATCTGCACAGGGTTTAGTCGTGGATTGGTGGAATAAATTTCATTCTTTTGACCCAGTGGGGTCGCCTTTGTCGAAAAAGTCTTAATGACTAAGCCAAAAGAATCGAAATTTAACGTAAAAAAATCTTCATTTCTTATCCGATTGAGCTGAAATTTGGTGCAACTGACATAAATCTTTGCGTGTATTTTTTAAAAATAATGTTCTTTTGAAAATCTTAATTTTATTGAATTGAAAACTGAAGATTTCAGAATATGTTTTTTGCATTGTGATTTGATTACGCTGGTGTTCAGCTTTTATTTTAATAAAAATGCCCGTTTTTGGTTCATGTTGAATGGTTGTACATACAACATATTAATCAGGATTTTTGCTACTGAAAAAACAACAGAAAACGCGTTAGCGTGCTACGTTTTACCTACTATTTTCGCTTGTAATCAATTTTATTGTTGCTAAAGAGTCAGTTTAATTTGCAATTGCTGATGGGAATAAATTTTTGACGTAGGAATGGGAGCCAACTGTGCCACATTTTTTGAATATCTTACGCCTCTGCTCGAAAGACTTTTCACTATTGCAACACGACTCTGGATATCACTGCCAACTGAACTTAGGAATATTGAAAATAAAAAAATGTTTTTAAGCAGCTAAAAAATATCTATTAACATTATCTTATCTTATTATTTTATGACGAAATTGTAGTGACAGATAATTGCCTTCAGTATGAAGGGTTCTGTCATGAAACTGGAAATAAATAAATAAAAGGAGTCACGGAGTCTGTGTTGTGTTGTTGCTGGGATTTTAGGATTTAGCATTATTAGTCATTTTTGGCAATCGTTCAACTGTGCGAGGAGTTTGGATTATAATTATTTTAGTGAACATTTCATTTTATCTTAATCGATGGATGGTAAAAAATTATTCGTAATATAGGCATTAGTAGCTCTCTGGATTAAACCAGTTTTTTCTTTGGTATTTAATCTCTTGCTGTTGTGAATCCAGCCATATATCCCTTGATTTTAGTTTGACTCTACGTTTTTGTATGATCGTAATTTTGAGAAGCCCGAGCATTCAATTTTGAGAAATCATGCTATTGACGAACTACAGAGGAGAGGTAATTCTGTGTGAGCAGAGTCGATATGCTCAGAGAGACGAGAGCGAGTAGAAGTCGAAATTATTATTGTGACTTGGTTATTTATGGCATTAAATAATTTGTTCCCATTTTTGAAATCGAAAATATATCAACGCGAATTAATTAGTTGTTCTAAATAAATACAAAAAGCTAATTTGATTAAATTAAAACCGTGAATTATAGTATGACTTCATAATTTTATTTAATCACTGACTGCAATCTCATCAACCATTGATTTCCGAAGCTCATAACGGTTAGTTGGTAGTGTTCGGAACACTTGCTCATGAGTGTGTTTCGTCTACTTTCCTTAGTAATCGGATTTACTGATGATGTTGTGGTTTGTTTACCAAAAAGATATTTTTAAAGTGGCCAAAAATAAAATAAAAAACGGCATAGAATAAACGAACACACAAAAATGCATGAATTGCCACTCAGATTAGCGACGATCTGCCAGTACCAAAACATTTTAGTGCATAAATCGTCACTCATGCATTTTTGAGTGACGATAAATTCATCAATATTTTATGAAGTGAAAAATGAATTATACATAAATTTATTTTAAACTTTACAAATAAAACAAAGTCTTCTGATCGTTTTTAAGTGCTTTTGTCATGCGCTTAGGACGACCAGGTTTCTTTGTATATTCAAGCCATACTCTCATTGCTTCTGGAGGTAAATCAAATAAACCTTGTATTATAGTTACTATACCGATAAAATGCTTACATACATACAGTTTTAAGAAATCCGCACAAGTGCATCTGAAAGCTGATACGTAGTCTGAGTCTTTAAAAAAGTACGAACTACGTCAGTTTCATGCTGGACATATAAATCAAAATGTTTCCACTTATTCCTATTAGCATTGGAAAGATTTTCAACTTTGTGGCTGACAACCCACGTAAGCAATTTGTAGATAATCATGTCTTGAATAAAATATAATCGGCCCTGTCTTGAGCCAATCATCAGCGGCTTTCATTACAGTTAAGTCTGGTAAAAGGCGATGCTGAATACTGAAGCTTCCGAAAACTCCCATGTGGCAGTTTTCAGTGGATGTATCTCTAACGTCATAAGCAAAAAGCATTTTTTGGTGTAGTAAGACCTCCAGTTACACAATCTGTTATGAAATCCTTTTGTTGTCGAGTTAATCCAAGCTGACGATGATATTTGCGAGGTACATTGTTTGAAGACACCATTTTCAATGGTATTTTTCTTCAATTTTGTTGGGCAGATTTTGCCATAGGCACAATAATATAAAATACCTACACTATGTTTTAAGATCAACGTTGATTTTACTCTCCAGTCCTTACAAACTTCGTCTAATGATATTTCCACTAGATAAGATTTTAGTCTTCTATGTGGTTCCGAACTCTGTCAATGTCGTCGTCAGCCATCGTGATGCTTACTGTTCGGCTTCGTAAAATGGAATGAATGAACGAATACGACAATCCGTGAATTTCATATTAAATTGCTATAATAGCCAAATAATGGTAGTTTGTTCCTTAAAAATATTGATGAATTTTTCGTCACTCAGAAATGCATGAGTGACGATTTATGCACTAAAATGTTTTTGGTACGTCGCTAATTTGAGTTGCGATTCATGCATTTTTGCGTGCGGATTTTAATTTTCACATAAAAAAACTAGTTTGATGAGTGTAGTGACTATATAGTTGTTCATATATCTTGTTGGCGTGCGGCGTACGCCGTTTCAAAAGGGTGTAACTTTTGTGGGTTACTTTCAAGGTAACTGATTGGCTGCATAAAAGAAATGAAGTTTAAGATGAATAGGGCACAAGAAAAAATGAACTTGGGAGAATTCCCCACAGAAAAAATATTCTGCAGGCCACAGGAGTAAATTAACTCGGGAGCAAAAAGCCGCAGGAGCAAACGAGATTGGGAGGAAAACGCCGCCGGAGCAAACATGCTTGGGGAGCGAAAGGCCGCAGGAGCAACCATGTTCGGGAGCGATTAGACCCTAGGGAGCGAATGTGTTCGGGAGTGAAAAGCCTAGAACCAGTCTCCTCTCTCTCTCGAGGTCTCTTCTACTCACCCACAAATCTCGTTATTTTGGTGATGATGGTGTCTAATAATAAAAAATTGTACGCTGACTGTGTGAGAGTGAGTTTGTGTTAAGCAGAATACGTATATTTTTACAAAATGATGACGAAATACTATACACAACGACGACGACTCACACGAGAAACAAGCAAAAATATTTACGACTGGCGCCTTGTGTTTTCTTAGTTTTTGCATCATTTTTTAATAATATGGTTACAAGATGCTGTAGGAGTGTATAAACAGGATTTTTTCGTCCTTTTCTTAGATTTTTTCTCGCTTTAGCTTGCTGGCCATCGTCATGTTCCTGATCGATCATCGTCGTCATTTTCTCGTTGTGTGTCACATGTTGATATGGCTTGTGCTTTTAATACAGTGTTCGTACCACTGCAGAATCTCTCAACTTTAATGCAGACAAATATGGAAAAGTACAACGACGACAGGAATTTGATTACTTAAATCCAATTTTCACGTCCTCTCTTTCTCTATGATGGTACAAGTGGTGATGACCCGTTAAAAATAATACGTTTTTAGCTGCTCCCTTTTTCCGTTTTCACTTTTACTCTTTCACAAAAAGAGTCCTTTCTTCGGCCTTCCAGATTTTTTCATTCATGCAGCAGAAGAAAAAAATTTGGAATTCCTTACAACTTCCTCACCAACAACTACTCCAGGTTTCTCAAGCAAAAAGGCTTTCTTCTTAATGGCAACAGTTGGCAAAATTAGAAAAAAATTTACGTAACTTTTCAAAATAAATAGTTTTGCTGGTTGCCTTGTTCGTCACCAAACATATCAATGGACGTTTTTTATGAGTGAAAATGAAAAGTTGGTGAATCAGAGGTTTTTGGGGGTTTTCTTGTGCTCTATGCTAAGCTAAAAATAATATGCTCAAGTATATCTAGGTATGTATAAAACACTCCTTACTACTTTTCAATCACTGCCTATATACGAGTTGGTTTGAAGAGCGAATACTTTTTTGCCAATAAATCTGCTGTTCGGGATAAATAATAATAGTCAACCTGATTGAATACCGTCATCATCTTAGTAAAATCAAACTCACTCCACCTACTACTACCCTTATTTCTCAGCAGACGTCGGAAAAAATCTGATCCACAATCTGAAACACAAAATCCTATCTTTATATTCCTTTGTTTTTCCTAAACAGAAATTCGCGCACAAACCAACCGTTAAAGAAGCCTCTGTTTTTTTCTGATCATCGGTGAATAAATATGCACACATGCAGAAAAATTCCTACAACGTGTGTCTCTGTATGGAATTAAGTGTGTAGGGCGAGAGAAAGAGAGAGAGATGCATTGTGTAGATATTTTCCTGGCCAAGTTTTAAACACATTATTATTCCCTGCTGCCGTACCAAAACACACGTCGTGTGTATACAAAGAAAGTTTACGGACGGTTATAGTTTTCCCGTTATACCCACACACACATACAAGAAGAAGAAGCATATCGTTTATTGTGTCGTGACCCGTGGGGAAGCGGTAAAGGAGGGGAAAATGCGAGAAAAATGAAAGTCATCAAAATCCGTATTCCAAAAACATCTTTTTGAGCTTTGAGCTAACATGATGATCATGATGATGATGAGGATGATCGTTGTCGTTGTCTAATTTTAAGTCCGTAAGGGTATTGCTAAGCGTGTATAAAGACAGAAAGAATGTGCTATCGTCAACATCATCGTTGTAGGGTGTATCTATGTGTGTAACAAGCAGCATCAACAAGTTCAACAAGTGACACGTAAAACAATTTAATAATGGTATGTAGCTAGCATCATCATCAGTACAGTTTTTACGAGCTTCTCTTTCTCACTCGATGCATCTCAATCATTGGTGGCGTCTTCATAAATTGCATAAATTGACGTTTTATATTTACGAAACGATGATAAATGTAACTGGTCAGTAAATGAACCAAGGTTTTTTGCGATAATGCTAATATACCTACGACGCCGACAAACTGCAAAATATTTTAGCAAACAAAAAATAACACAAAGAATTGCCATCTTTATTATCCCGATAAACCTTTCACATTTATTATTATTCCCATTTACCCATTACATTTGGAAGAAAAATGAAATGAATAAATTATTTAAAGTGGCGTGGAAAAGTGGAAAATAAGCACTGTGCAGTGCAGAAACAAGTAGCCTCCCGAGTTGAAATGTAGGCTACGTGGAAAGTCAAAAAGGTTTTTTTACCCAGAAACCAGCAAGGGTTGCGATTGCCGCCTGATGAGATGGCGAAAAAAGTAATTGCATCGCCTCTTTATTTATAGCACAAATATACATTTCATCACCTGCTACGAAATACTGATGCATTGAAAAATATCTTGTTAGTATTTCATTCAAGATAAAAAGAGAAATATAATATCTATGACCACATTTATAGCCAAGCAAAATGTAATGTAGTTATAATATTAACAACAACGACGAAATGAAATAAAATGTCTAAATTATGATGACGACGATAGTAAAAGCGAGACTGCTACGAAAGGGACATGCAGTGAGAAACGAACATTTAGACTTTCTTGGTTAAATGTTTTAAGACATGTACTATGAAATGTAGCTTAGTCTACCTGTAATTTGTCATCATGTTAATATAAGGTTGTCTACGACGATTCCTCTGTGTGAAACCCAACGACAAGCATCTTGAATATAAAATTCATTTTTCATTTTTGCAGTGTTTTTTTCTCTCGCACCAACGATATTCGCTCTAATTATTATCGTTATTTCGTTACAAATTAGTCATTTCCCCCACCCCACCACTACATCAAATACCTACACGCGAATTATGGGAAAATATTCGCAGTGGGAAGCCGCAATTCATAATGATGTGTAGATGTGATGATAAATGAACCTGCTGACTGATTGACACTCGTGTAAATCTGATGCTAGTTCTTATCCCACACATTTGGAATAACGGGTGACTCAGATGACCCCTACAGTAGTGTCACATAAGATATTTTGGTACTTGGTTTTTACCAAGCCAGGGTGGGTGGTGCATTTCTACTCCGTTGGACTGCCAGCGATGTGCCTATTTTAACATTTACTACACAGAACAATCACTTTTTTAAATGGTTTAACAGTGAAAAGTACTGAGAAGTCACGATGGGAAGTTAAGATTAAGCCATGTTACTCGTGAATAAAACACATTATCCTTTTAAAATATCACTTTTACTGATAAATACATACCTAAACGGTCAACATTCAACAATTCTCTAATAGCACGATGGTAGTAATAACGAGATGAGCAAGGACATTTCTTTACTCTCACTCCCTCAACATCTCAGCGGAGACGAGTTGACCAGACTGAAAGTGAGTTTTTTAGCTACTTGCGGAAGTATTTTGTTCTCGTATGAATTGAGCTGGCACACGAAAATACGGTTACAGTGTTACATAACTGCATTTAGAGCAGAACAGGTAGAATACGCACAACCCAACAAACACAAATGTCGCAAAAACGACAAAGTACGTATCGTTTTCCCGTATAAAAAACGTTATCTAAAAAAAGTTACCGAAACGATGCTAACTATGTAATTAAAATCAACTATCGAAATCCATACACTAAGTATGTACATGAACTACACATAATTACAATTATAGTTTCCACACTGCAAACCCTTCATCCAATATGTGTCGAAACAGTGTCGATTCTNCGTTATCTAAAAAAAGTTACCGAAACGATGCTAACTATGTAATTAAAATCAACTATCGAAATCCATACACTAAGTATGTACATGAACTACACATAATTACAATTATAGTTTCCACACTGCAAACCCTTCATCCAATATGTGTCGAAACAGTGTCGATTCTCTGTCATGTAAACTCACGTGCTGCTCACATATATTCATTTATCTTTTCTATGCATTTCAGACACAGTTGTAAAAAGGAGGGAAACCAAATGCATTTTACGCCAACCACTGATAAAGCATACAAACGATATAGTATTGCAGCACCTACAAACCTTGTACCAGTACAACTCAGCAATTTCATTTCTCATCTTTCAAAATTTACCAAAGCATATAAACGATATAGTATTGCAGCACCTACAAACCTTGTACCAGTACAACTCAGCAATTTCATTTCTCATCTTTCAAAATTTACCTTAAATCTAAATGTGAGTTTCAGTTATAATCGTCCATCCAAAAATAACTTCATTGTTTATTTAAAAATGAGTGGCAAAAAGGAAAAACTATTTGCGGTGGTAGTATTTAAAGGCGATAATACTGTTTGCGTCGTTCCTATTTCATGGATATCTGGAGACAACGAATATTGTACATGGCCGATGAAATTACCGACTAATTTCAAAAGAATCATTCAAGACCCCATGTCAAAACCAGAAACCGATTTGTGTTGGCTTGAAGTGGACGTTAAGAAAAAGTATTGTAAGTCAATAATTCCATCAAGTTAAGACTAATTCAACTGGAGATATTGTAGTCTATGAAGCACGTATGTCTACCATTTTTTATTTAATATCATTGTAGCTTCTTACGAAATTGCCGAGACAAAATCTAAAAAGCATAAAAACGTAGGCGCTGACGTCAGCTGCTCAGAGGTTGAATCATCACCAAAATCAACTAGACGATTTCCGCCGTGCCGATTATTAACGGAAGATCCTGCAGCACCTGCGGAAACTCTTTTTTCTAGTACTAACAACATTAAATAAATGACACAATATAATAGATTTGGATATTAATAATATCTAAAATTATAATAATATTAATGTCCCAACAGCATCAGTTCCAGCCAGCATTCAGTCTTCGTCCCACTGTAACATTACAGAGGACATCAACCAATCTGGGAATGTGAATTTCTTGGAAACGGAAAGTTCAGGTTTGGAAAATGAGAAAACTTTAACTTTTTAATGGGTCGATGATGCCAATTGAATCGTAAACGGTTAAATTCTTATTTATATCAGGAATATTCGTTCAGCCTTACACCTCAGCAGTGCCTTCAAACGACGTATCGATAACTGTCATAGATAACAAGGTGCAAGAGAGTATCGACAGTTTACGCCAAGAATTCAACAGTACGAATAATTATATTTTGTTGTATAATTTAAACTAATGAATGCTTCAGAAAGTGTATTATAATTAACAGGATTCGCGGAGTTAGTCTTGAGCAACCTAGAAGAACTTCGACGGGATAACCAGGAAACAAAGCAGTTACTTCGCACAATATTATCAAGCCAGTGTAATGGAGATTCTGAAACCAGCAATTTAATTTTCCGGTTACTCCCTATGCTTAGCGAAGACGATTTCAGTCAACTTGAGAAGGAACTTAAAGAAAGTGAACGAAGCTGCCATCAGCTGGTGATTTTTATTTCTAGTTAACTTATACGGCAATTATTAACTTAATGAAAAATATGTTACTAAGTCATATTTAAAATCTCAATCACAGGTGAACTATCTTAAAAGAGGTGGAGGGAGTTCAGTATCTGATAACGTTTACAACATACTTCGTGGATTATTTTCAGACGAATTAGCGAAAAAACTCCGGCTAACTTCTAATTCTGGAAAACTTGGTTTTGGCGAGTCAAAAACGGCAGATTGTGTACGAGGTGTGATTATTTTACAATTATTTTGAAACATTTTAAATAAAAACAACACTAAAAATTAAACAAAATTAAAATTACTATTTTTAGAGGCAGTTCGCCAAAGCATTCGCACAGATAACTCTATGGTGACTGATAAGCAAACCAACCAATTTATTGGCCGCTGGTTCCGTCAGAAGGGGTATGTCAGAAATGCTGAAAACAACGTCAAGGTGGACAAAACGCCGTCAGATAAAGAAATCAGTAAGCAGAGCGTTGAAGTTGATTCTAATACCGGAGTCGACCAACAACCAAATGCAACAACTTCAGATATTGAATTCGCATAAACAAGATTTAAATTACAATTCATCTGCTGTTGGAAATCAAGACTTACACCTAGATGAAGACTTCTATATTAATGATAATGATACAGATAATAGTGTAGGTGGTTTAGAAACTAACAATGTGGTGTCCAAGCCTGCTTTTATACGTCAGTGGGCAATCAATAATCGAATAAGTCACTGTGCTCTCGGAGGCTTATTGAAACAACTAGGGGAATGGTTACCAAATGAGGGATTTCCTAAAGATGCTAGAACTCTGCTTGGAACACCAAGAAATGTTGAACTCACTCCAATAGCAGGTGGTAATTTTTATCATTTTGGAATTTCTCGATATTTGAAAATGTACCTTAATAGTTGTGGTACTCTATTCCAACAAAACTTGACAATTTTTCAAGGCGTTAAAAACTTAGTGACAATTACAATTGGAATTGATGGGTTACCTATTAGCAAAAGTTCCAATATACAATTCTGGCCGATTTTGGGCTACATAAATGATAGAAGCGAAAATATTTTCGTTATAAGCTTATTTTGTGGAGTATCAAAACCAAAAAATATAAATAAATTTCTAAGCCCATTTATTAGTGAAATGAAGTTACTGGAGACAGAAGGTTACTGTTTCAAAAACATTTGTTATAGTATCAGGATTAGATGTATCATTGCTGATGCTCCGGCACGTAGTTTTATAAAGTGCATAAAAAATCATAACGCATATTATGGCTGCGAACGATGTCACCGTAAAGGAAAATGGCGACGTCGAGCAACTTACAGTGGGTTCAAAGATGCCTCTCTGTACAATGATGCCGATTTTCGTTCACAACTTTATGGCGCTCATCATGATGGGGTTAGTCCGTTAGCTGAATTAAAACTAGATTTAATCACACAACACCGTAAAGGAAAATGGCGACGTCGAGTAACTTACAGTGGGTTCAAAGATGCCCCTCTGTACAATGATGCCGATTTTCGTTCACAACTTTATGGCGCTCATCATGATGGGGTTAGTCCGTTAGCTGAATTAAAACTAGATTTAATCACACAGATACCTTTAGATTTTATGCACTTGTGTTGTCTTGGCGTAATGAAAAAGTTATTAATTTTGTGGAAAGAAGTGGTCCCTTATAAACTAGCACCAAGAGTATTAAAAAAGATAAACAAGAGGTTGTTAAAAGTTTCAAAAAATATACCCAAAATTTTTAATAGAAAACAGCGGAGCCTAGATGAACTGCGACATTGGAAAGCCACTGAACTTCGTTTATTTTTAATTTATATTGGGCCGATTATTTTAAATGGAACTTTAGATAGTAAAAGGTATCAGCATTTTATGTTGTTTCATGTAGGAGTTTATATTCTTTCTACCAATACAACTCCAAAGTGGATTGAATTTGCTGGGTCGATATTAAATCGATTTGTTTCTGAATTTTCTGAACATTACTCTAACGAAAATTGTGTTTATAATGTTCATATGCTATCCCATTTGCATCTTGATGCTAAAATATTAGGTAACATTGATTCCTTCAGCGCATTCCCATTTTAAAATTATATGAGTCGTCTAAAACGGTTGGTGAGGTCCCATAGCAACTTTTTAACACAAGTTGTGAATAGAATATCGGAGATGGATGCTACATTGTATGACGTTGATAGTGAATGTAAGGTTAAAAGTGCGTATGAGGTAGGTAGTTTTTACCTAACTAATGATTTTAAAATTTGTTGTATTGGTACAGTAAATTTAGAGCGCAATTGTTGTAATGTCAACTATTTTGACGATTTTAAAGAAGTAGATTGGTATTGTTTGTCAAGCAAAAGTTTAGGTATTTTTCTAGTGAAAAACATTGAAAATGATTCTCGTGAAATTTCTTTCGCTAATTTAATTAAAAGATGTTTGTGCTTGCCCTACCATGATTGGTTATATGCTATACCATTATGTAGTTCATGATATGGCTGTTATTGTTTTATTTTATGTGTTTACACTGTCAACGACGTGAGTTTTTTATGATAATAAACAATTAAAATTTTAAATTATTGTGTAATGACCTAATTTGCTTTTTAATTACACTGTCAACGACGTGACGAAGTAGTATCGCAAAATCGGTATGGTGGTTGAGTGTATTAATTGATGAAGAATCTGTATCGCAAAATCGACATAGTGTTTGCATCTCATAAATGGCGAATAACCTGCATCTTAAAATCGACACGGGGTATATGCATCGTGACGTTATAGCGACGAAGTTTCCATACTATCGATTTTTCGGTACCGATACCACACAAAATTAAAATTATAGATAAGGCATCAGTTGAGGGTGCAAATCGATAGGAAAACTATACCGATTTTTATTTATCGTTTCGATGCTTTAGCGACAGAAAAATGTTTGTTGGGACCAGGCATGGAAAATCTTCCATACATAAAAATTTCCTGCGACCCTGGACAAAAATTTCCTGGCACCGAAATTAAATTTCCTGGCATTTTAACGTATTATATATGAAAACAATCGAACAAAATAATTGAGAGTTTATTTACGTTACTTTATAAATGTAAACATTTTAATAAGTGTAAAATAAAGCAGCTTCTTTTCCGGTTTTCCCTATTTGTAATGTATTATTATGACCAAGTTTACTCATTTGAGAATGAAATATTTATGCAAAAGTACTATGCCAATTCTGCCAATGAAATCAAACTCAGGTTTACAATTCATTATATCTGCTTACAAAAAGATAAGACGAAATTTCAATTTACTTTAATACTGCTTACTGCTTAAAATGAGTAAATAACGCTACGAAATACGTTTTATGTTTAAAAGCGTAAGCAACATTCATGCTACATTTTTTGATTGACAGCATATTGTAATGAATATTAAATGGAAAATTCAGTTAGACTAAGTCTAACTAGACCGAATTAGTACAGTACGTAGGGATTTCTCGAAAGGTTGCAACGACTTTAGCTGTCAATATTTCATCATTTCATTCTTTACAGAAACCATTGCCCATAGTATTGGATAGAGTAGACTCTGGGCTTTCTAATGACATGCTACTCAAAGGCTGGTTGGCTTTGTTGAGAAGCATGGCGGCCGTTTGTATCCAAGTCATGAAATTGGGATTTGTTAGAAAGTCGAAAATTTGGCTGTTTTTTATAAAGATTGCAACAATTTTCACAACACGTATTTTGTAATATAAATGTCCAAATTTACTGATCTTCATACCAACAGATAGAGGAGATCATGGGCTTTCACATGATGGGTATTAAAATTTAAAACAAGCAATTCATCAGTGCAAAATGAACCACTTTGTCAAAATCTTTTTTTAGTACGCTTACACTTTGAAAAACAAAATGTCAGTTTTGCAGAACAAGATATTAGTTTTTTCGTCCAATTTTTTGCATGTATGTACTACATTAACCAGTGAAGCATATGCCAAGATCTTGGAAACATCAAACCCCTGCGTCACGTGGAAACTTGGCCAAAACTAGATTTATTTCAATTTTTTACTACTACGTTTACTACTACCGGCGTACTTCTTAGGTCACCGAGACAAAAATAAATTACATGTGCAGCCATAATTTGCATAATCCTTCTTACAAACCTGTGTTGGCCAGGCCCTAACCATTTTTGCATGTTAGAGCTAAATACATACGGGCTCTGGAGAAGGTTTTGTTCAGAAAAACAAAATAAAAAAATACTTTTTTTTTGTTTTTTACATAAATACCCACCATCTGTCTCCAGAAACTAATCAGCTCTCCAGTACCATGTACCTTGAGATTAGAAAGCCCAGAGTCTACTCTATCCAATGCTAAATGTGCAACAGCTTCTGTAAAGAATGAAATGATGAAATATTGACCGCTAAAGTCGTTGCAACCTTTCGAGAAATCCCTACGTCCACTTAAGTACAAAGTGAGTACAATTAATTATTACTAAGATAATTATTGATGGTTTCTAGTCTGTAGTGACCCCAGTATGTTCTGATGAATGAACAGTAGAGATGAATTTCATCAAACTAAGGAGAAATTGCCCTTGATATAGGATTATTTTATTTTTTTGGCGTTGACCTGGCCACTTATCTTCAAATTATAAGCAGCAATTTGTTAAAGTTACGCAATTCATCCAACCCTTGTTGGATGAATTGCGTAACTTTCCGTAATTTTTTTGAAGTATTCCATTTTCTTTCTGATTGCGAAAAGGAATGGAAATCTTTAGCAATCCGAGTGTCTAGTCACGACGACCTCCTAATTTCTGAAGGTCAGACAATTCATGGTAAATCTCAAGCAAACGAAGGAAAAAGTTTTTTTTGTTCTTTCTCATTCCCAATAAAAAAGTGCACTGTAAAGTGTCTCATAAGCTGTACCTTACAATCTTTGCATGAACACGCAAATTTAGGAAGAAAGAAAATAAAAGTTAAAAAATGTTTTTCGCTGATAAATCCATTTTAAAGAAAATCCATCAACTAAAAGTTGAAGAAGTTGTTGTACCTAGTTGTTTGTAAAAGTTATTGTTTTCGAATCACATATGAAGCCTCAAACTCAAGAAAACGAAAAGGCATTTCATGTTGGATACTCCCAACTTCTTCAATGACATATTTCTCGTTTAAATTATGGGTGGCATTTTACATAAAAACGGTAATTAATGAAGTTCTCAGTTTGAATGAGCAGTTGCCTGCCCCTTTTATTTTAGTTCTAAACGTGAATCAAATTCCTAAAATTACATTACGTGTGTTTTGTCGTAATCAAAATATATTTATGTACGTCTGCAAACCTATTGGGGCGAGTTTGTTTCCGGTTAGTCAAATTTGAGATCGATTCCGCGTTTTCGTTTCCCGCATTTGAATCACCCAAATTTTCTATTTCCATATCCTCATCTTTGCTCTCCTCGTCACCCATTTCTGTTAAACTTGGCTTCCTCATCTCAGCACACTTAAGTGCAACCAGAAAAATAACACTTGTATGTATTTACATAGTATAACTGCGGAATCCGCCAGTGTGAATATTGCAAGTTACCCTTACACCTGATACACTCACTGTTGCGATTGCTGTTGCACCCATTGTTTTTTTACGTCAGCGCATCTCCTAATAACTAAACAACACTTGGTAGTTCCCTGTCCTACTCTTTAAAAACAAACAAAGACATTGCAGTAGTGGCAAGGTACTTTAATAAAAAAGAGGTGATCTTCACAAAACGGTTATACATAACACTATTTGAGAATTCTTTCTTAATTTTACAGAAGCGTTTCAAGAAATGAGTTGCTGTGTTGTTTTCCAAAGGTCACTGTATATGTTGTCAACAAATCTGCTTTACAAAGATATCCTAGTTTCAATGAAAGCTGCTGAAATTTAGTGTCTGTAATTGAATGCATCAGCATTTTGAACTTGTCCATGTGGTATTTTAAAAATTTTGCCTTTAATTTTTCATCTGGCAAACCAATGACTTTCCCTGAAAGTTGTTTCATTGTGGCACTTCTAAGACGCCACCGAAGGCTTGTTGCACCCGTAATATATATCATAATCTTCTGAATATTTGTGCCCATGTCATCTGTCTAAGTCACAAATTCTGATAAAATGTCATCCAAAAGCGATGTGCTTTCTTCTGCGAAGTATAGAACTAAATCGCATTTATAAATCACACAAGGCTTGGACTTTCTGGCGGCTGTCAATAGAGATTTTATCGTCTGTTCGGACCTGTCAACGTACTTACCCTTGATATGTGATGCAGCTGCATCCGCAGAAGCCCTGCAATGGCTGCAATCACTCTAATCTCTATCGCCTGTTGACCTGTCAGTCACATTATTTTTCTGTGCCTATTTATTGTCGTTTCTGTTGGGACCATAAATGCCCCTATGTGTTTCGGGGTGAGTAAGCCTACTTTCAAGGTAAATCCTTGAAGTCTCATCAAAGTTTCCTATTCCAACTTGTGCTTTCTAGCCTTCAGCCATGATACAGGTTTTTAGACTTTTGTGTTGACCTAAGTTGACCACTATATTAGCACATAAATTTTCAATCAAAATTCGTTTCCATTGTACTAACTAGGTACAATTTTTCGATGATAGGAGCCCCCAGAGTAACGACTATATATTTCTAAATTGAATTTTCACGCTGATCACGAATCTATAAACACTATTCTGTAAAACTAACATGGTAAAAAGTTATGAAAGAAAATAGGTTCCCTCATTTCCATGCTTGTTTTCAAAGGGAGTGCAAGGGGCTAATGTAATTGCATTATTAGTTAAGACTTATTGCGCGTTTATTAAGTTTTTATGTGAAACATATCATCATAAGATATTAGGATTGTTGTTACTTTTTCTATCAAAACGCTAGAAACGCTCGCCGTCCTATATAATTTTATCTGCAAGTCGAAGACTGCAGCCCATTATTAATTTAATATAAGGAAATGACATGAATAAAATTCGAAAGATTTCGTCACCACAGATGGAAATGATGTTATTTTAATGATCGTTGTAAAGTACATTTTGTTTTATTAGTAGTATTAACTTGTTAGACATCATTTGAAAATTAGCATTAGCTAATCACCCTAATAAAATAAACCATTGGCTGTTGTTGCATTCGTGAACCGTATTTAATTACTATCACCATAACTTTTAACTGCATGCGTTTTACAGAAATGTTTACAGATTCGTGATCACCTTGAAAAACTGATATAGAATTATATAGTCGTTACTCAGGGGGCTCCTATCAAAAAATTAATCTACCTAGTAAGTTTTATATTGCAGTTTTATGTTTTAGACAATTCACTGCCACACAGGGGCTTGATAAACGAAATGTAAAAGTGACATTTTTAATTACCCTTTGGAAAGAAAATCGATCGCACGATTTTAAGCAATAAAATAAGAAAAGGTGCAGATTTTCATGTACAACATTCTGTGCCTTCAGGTAATATTCAATGACCAACTGTTAAAGTGCTGACAATAGTAAATGTTCACAACATGTGTAAATGGGAATCTTTGGAAAACTTTAGTGTTAAGTGAAGCTTTAAAAATAGTTTTGAAGCCCATATTCTCTTGGTTTATAAATTTTTGCAACTTGCTTAGTTGCTTTGACTAATCCACATTTTATTGAAGTAGGAGTGCTTTGTGGACTTTCGATGGTTGTGTCATCTACCGAAATATCATTGTTTGCTATTCAGCAATTAAAATAAATCTATAGATGCGATAGGAAGTTGTTTTAGCATCAAATCAATCTACAAAGTAGAGAGGTTAATTCGTACCACCATATTTGAGTAGCTACCAGGTGAGCTCCAATTCCATGGAAAACCAGAAACACGCCTTAAATGTACACCACGGCTAGAGCAGTGCTTGCCTATAATTTGATGAACAAAAGTTTGGAAAATTAATGTTACGTTTGTTTTTTTCCATGTTTCAGAATAATGTGTATTGTGTCTCGTTACAAATATACTGTGTTCATGTACTTTATATAACTAACACTAATTTTAAAAATACCAATTGCAATTACTTTGTAGAAGTTAGTACCACTGCGTGCAAAACTGGTAGCTTACGAGTTTTACTCGAGTTTTGTAACGACATGAAAAGTAGCTATTGTATGGATAAAAATTTATTTTGCGGAACCCAACGCATAAACGTTATCTTTTCTAGACAAATTGTTCTACAAGTTCGTATTTCGTATAACGTAGACATACAAACGTCCCAAATTACACACAGTACGAGTTTTCATTTGTAGTGTAATGTGTAGTTAAAAGTAATAAATTACCAAACACAAGCGTATGGACAATAATGCAGTTTTTTAATATAAATGGCCTAAATATAGTCTATATACTATTACAATAGGTATGTATATTGCACGCCTTAATTATAATTAATCACTTGAGTATATAATTTATACTTTCGTTGTAGTATTAGGCACATAGTCTAATACTTCTTGGCATTAATATTATGACGAAATGTAGTCATTATCAAACATCATGCAAATATGTGAACGTATTTCACAGCTTTGTGTTTCTAACATGTCGCATTCAGCCCCGTGCCGTTAATTTGTACGGATTTGTGGATTAAAAGGAAAATGTACGGCCTTTGAATTTAGTTAATATGTTAACTCATAGAGATAGATTTATATTATACCTACATACTTGACCTCTTGACAGTATTTAAATCGGTATCAAAGTTCAAATAACTATTTATTATTTTATCTTAAACTTTAGTTGCAGAAATGGCCATTAACTTCTCCATCATAAACCCCACTTTAAGTAAGAAATGGCAACATTTTTAACTGAATTTATTAAATATATACAAGATATTGCATAATATATTTTTCGGTTATTTAAAATTTATCGTTTGTTGCCAAATTGCGTGCAAAACATTCATTGGTGCTTACTTTTATGCAAGTTTCATGTTCTTATTGTTATGATTCAAGTTCGAGAATTTGTTTAGCGAATTATTTCTTATTCTGGAAAGTGAACTAGCGTATTAGTTTGCTAAGTGAACTTCTTAATGACTTTTTTCTCACAAAAATCGTTTATTTAAGTTACCTCAATTTTTTATATACATAACTATCTAATAAAACCCGTTCTCGAACGAGAAAATTTTGAGACATGCGTTAGGGTCATAACATGTGGACAATTGTCAGACACCATCGGGTCTGAAA
>JAHZNB010003233.1:0-16261 GCA_027744295.1 Callyntrura guangdongensis
AAAAGCACTTGCTGATATTTTACTTTTTTATATACATATGCTAATAATATATTATTCGTATTCGTACAATGGAAAACGAACAAAGCAGTTTCGTTTCATCGCATTTCATTATACGATTGGCAATAGGCATAGACATATTTTTTTAGATAAAAATCGGTGCTTACAATCAACAGTAATGGACAACTAAGTATTATCATTTTTACAAAAATAGAACGTATGGATGTAATCAAATTAGGGAAGGTATTCCCCTTTACTAGTGTCTAGTTAAATATTCCTAGCTAAAAAGCTAAATATTCCTCATAGTATTGTATACCTTTTCACGTACACAAACATAAATTTCAAATCCAAACTTAAGGCCATTTCTATATTAATACTATTACAAATCTAGTAAATTTTTATATTAATTATTACAAAAATTTGTTCTTACATACCTGACTTTTTAACAAGATTTATTATATTTCACGATTTTATTTTAGTTTTTGACACATTAATTCACATTTTATTTGAGTTTTCATTTGTTTATAGAGTTTTCTCCAAGATTTTAATTATTTTATTTTTGATTTGATTTCAAAATACAAGATTTCTGAATGGAACTGTTTCAACCATTTTACTGTTGGCCTTGCTAAAACCAACAACGCAGGGAGGATTATCATTTTATCTTTAGATCTTTAAATTAGTTGCAAAGGTTTACAAATGCATTGCTTTGGTGATTAGCAAATAATTTACAAATGCAAATATTTTGCATATTTATTGTTTCCTAAGATATGCCATATTAAAATTTTGTGTAATTTCTCTTTCTGAAACACCAAAAGTACTTTTATAAATATAAATAAAATAAAAGTAAGAGCTTTTACATATATTACGCTAGATTTGATTCTTTCAGTCATTTATCATGCTCCCGTATCCTTAAATTTCATGTAAAAGGAGTAAATCACTTTTCCGGGGAAACCCTCCACTCGGGGAAAACACCTAGACCCGAAGCAGAAGGGTGTGCTGTGTATTATGCCCATTCCCCACAGAATAACACATGAAAATATGTGTCTGCCTGCAAATTATGACAAATTCCCAATAAGATTTTCGAATCACATCAGCACCTGGTCTACCTCATCAGTGGTGCACCCACAGGACTCAATAGTGTATATGAGTTTTCCCCTCATCATTATCGTGATGCATGCAACAAATTCCTACAAGTGACTTCCACATGAATCGCAAACTGGGCACATGCCTCGTTTTTCTTTGTAAAGGCGCACACGTAACTTTAACTTTCGGCACAGTATTACCACAATGTTGTCGGAGCTGGTGGTTGGTGTGAAAATGAGGAATCGATAAGCAAAAGCATATGAAACTACTCAAACTTTCCCCTTGTTCCTTTTCACTGCTACCAGTAACCCACCAACACGTTTCCTCCCTTTGCCTCGTTTCGTTTCCTCTTTACCATCTTTCACTCAGCACCTAAATCTTTCTTCTTGTCTATTCACACATCTTCCTTTTGTTCCTACCAATAATGTGGTGGAAAAAAGTTGGAAGGAAAAAGTTTATTGCACTAGATACATTTACAGCAGTTCACCCCAGTTTTAGAGCATCAACCAAGTATATATGTAAAGTGCGGAGATAAAAATAAAAATGTTTTACAAAATAGGTTTTGGCAGCCCCCCATGACTCGTCGAGAAATACTTTTCCTTTTTTCCATCTGGAAAAAATGGCTTCATAACGTAACTGGGTCTTTTGTGCAACCCTCCTGACAATTTGCAAACTCTTTGGCCACATTACGTAAATTTTGTAAAATAAAACTAGGTAGATGGTACAGGCAAGAGCGGTCAAAAAAGGATTTTGGATTTAGATATTCGTGTTTGTTTTAACCACGAAAAATGAGTACGTGCCTTTTAACCCAATTTGATTCTAACCCGTGCAGTTGCTACAAAGCATACAACATTCAGGTTGTTTTTTAATTTTCATACTGAACGCTGCATTTTGTCAAAAATCAACTGTGTAGTTGTCTGTGATGTCTGATGTGACAATAAAGTTCTGTATGATATACACTTATGCCGGCAAGACAGTTTCAATAGCATTTTTAACAGAAATTGTGTTTGCTTGTTACTCAAAACCAAGTACAATGAAAACTCGGACCTGTCCAAAATTAATTCCTTTCCGAGAAGCGTCGCCATAATTCAAATCCTCGTGCATGTCAAGATAAGCAAGCTATCATCATCATACAATGCAGTCTATATTTCTTATTTTGTCAACTGCTACTGCAGTGTATAGAGCTGGAACTTGTATCCAGTATCTACACAGTACCTAATATTCTGGGTGGTTGTAGTATCATGTATGATTAGGGGGAATATGCAATAAAATAAACATTTTTATGACGACATTGTGCTCGTATGATAATTTCTCTCGTATATTCCCCTCATCACTGATTTATGCCGGTGAGGTCGTAAAAACGCAAGTATAAAACATCCTGGTACATGTGTAAGCGTATATATTCATGTTGTTTCCATTCCCCCGTCAACGTAGTTTGACAAGGGATGCGTACACCAAATAATGTGATGTGATATTGCTAAAAAATACATGAGAGGGAAAGTGAAAATGTACGTTTTAAAAACTGCTATTGGGAAACACTATATCAAACGAAGCGTATTGCAGCAATTTTTAGCAAGTTGTAGGTAGAAAATATGGAAAGCAGTGGATAAATATTCGGAAGGCATTTTTTATACGATACTACCGGAAGTGTTGTGAATGGACGCTGTTTCATTTCCACTTATGACCATGTTCGTAAATGTTTACTCAGAGCGTTTGTTTTTCTCTTGTGCTCAACTAAAACACGAGGTTGGGCATGTAAGTACAAGTATATCAGACCACGTATATAAAACTGACAGCCAGCATGTTTCATACCACTGGAATGAATGTATAAATCCGAATTATATCCGCACGTGGGGTACTTTACTCGTTCTATTCTTTTAACGAAATGCGCCTAGTTTTACTACCTCCACACATCCAACACACACTCAACTCGCTCAATTTTTTCTCTTTTTCCCTGAAAGAGAACACGATTCCTTTCCAGTTTATGTGAGCGCTTCCAATGTTCCAATTGTAATAAAAGACCTTCTTCCTGTGCCTTCGCGGGGCTATTCTTTTTGCTTTTTCCGATTCACTTTTGTCTTTTCCCTCTCTCACTCCATCCGTAAAAGTATCCATAAAACAGGAGCGGGAAAAAAGAATAGTAAAAAAGTGCAACATATTATTCACCACCACCGCTGCTACCAACGCTATCAAGAGAGTAATGTAAAAATATTATGATGATGACTCTTACGGTATATCTTTTACTTGTCTATAGGTATATATTACAGGAGAATGTAATGCCGTGTTTGTACAAGCAATACTTACTCATATACGCATATACATTATCATAGTGGTAAGTTCCAACACGGCACACTAACACTCATTCATTCCCTTGCATTATCACGAAAGCTTGAAATTTCCATTCAAAAGATTCGTGTCAAACGACCCGGTCGTTATCCATGTAACAAGGAGCGAGTAAATCTTCATTCTGTCTGTTCAGCTCGTTTATTTGATCATAAAATCTGTGTACTGTATGCTAGTGACATTGACCAGAGACTTTGTTGCTTGTACTACAGGCGAAATGGTTCTTTCTCTTTCCCGTATACCACTCACTCACCGCAAACAAACACAGCTTCAGACTGGCATATATAGGCAGTACGGATAGTCAACTTGTGTGTGGGGTTTGATTTACTTATAACTTAAATCATGAAAAAAGATTTAACTGTTTTCGTATAAAGAGAGCTTTGTTCACACTCCTTGTGGTTTCCTTTTGTGTTACGACCTAATATACAAGAAAACATGAGTCTCCAGTGCTTTTGAAGATTTCACCACACACAAAGGTAAACGGTAGAAAGGGAGAATTTTTTTTAGGTGCATTGCACTTGTAAGCAAAAGTCCACATATGCTTGCATGTACTACGTATATAGTAGGTATTTATTACTGCTGTACTCTAATTCTCCCTGTGGCGTATTACAAACAATTAGACAAACTAGACAAATTAGACACTTATTACTGCCATTACCACAACACCTAAAACTCTCACACATTCATTCGTATTTGTTTTGGACACGTATGTACAATGGCTCAAAGATGAAACACAATAGGAGAGTTAACGTACCGGTTACCGTACTAAAAGATGAAAGCGATATGGCGCACATATCTTATAAGTTATTTAAGAGAAACAGCTCAATTATATCTCGGGAGTGGACAACAAAAAAGGGGGAAAAGAGAAATGTTCTCGTTCTGTGTAGTTCTTTTGCAGAAGCGCGTTTGAGCAAAGCCTCACATACTTGTGTGGATCAGTAGATCATTATAAGTAACTGTGTATAACATTGTTGTGACAATTGTATCTACAAGTTTGTAGTTAATCATTCATTTTAATTATTTATTTATTTGCTAAAATTTCATTCGCTGTTGGTTGAGTGCAAGTTCTGCAATTTTTTCCATGTGGTTACATTGGTACATCATGTAAGAACTTAGGACATAAGGAAACTGCATTTTCCTTCTTTTACTCCCAGTAGGCGTGCCAATACGGCTTTGAAGAGAGGAGGGATGAACACAATTAAATGCACAGCACAGTACTGAACACAACTGTGCTTGCATTACGAATAAGACGTGCAACGTCATTAATACTTAAAATGGGTGACGGAATCATCATGAATTAAATAATGTGCAAGAAAGCCATACCACAGTAAAACTTTGTCGTCAGACAGTCAGACGAGCAAAAGAATAAGACACATGTATGTGTCGTGTGTTACTAGGAAAAAAAGTAAAATATTTTGGCACAATAGTTGATAAGAGATAAAGCTATATTCTCTTTTTGCCTTCTTGGTCATGTTTTACAACTGGTGGAAGGAAACAAAGACAGTGAGTGAAATGCCCTCTCACTTCCTGTATCATTTTTTTCTTCCCTGCTGATTATTATTTCAAAGGTTGAGATTGTGCGTCTCAAGGAAGGGAAAATGGCTCCGGATATATTTTACGGTTCACTCATAACTCACGGCCACATTCAAAGGTGTACTCTCGCCGGGTATCATTCTCATCCATCATCGTCATCTCTTTCCTAAAAAGCCCCTGACCATCTGATCTAGTTTAGTTTTGCGTCACTTGCAGTGTCACGTTAGTTCTCTGCTCTTAAATATTTCACAGCATAAAATGCACATACACCCGTGCTAACGCCAAGTACCTATAAATGGCTAGGGCACTGTAGCAGTCGTAATAACATGGTGAAAGTATTACAATGCTACCTCAAACACTACTTTTGGGTACTCTACTGTTTACTACCAGGGCAGTAGTAGTGTTTGTTTCATGGTCACACAACGCCACAACGCTGATGAAAGAGGAAACTCTAAAACTAGGTGAACTATTCAACTTTCACACAACACTTCGAAATAATGATGACTTGATGTCGCTCTGCATATTATCTGCTACTACTACCCAGTCTTGCAAACTAACAGTTTTTATCAACCGAAATGATCTCATTATTCTGTTTATAGATTCTCAAAAGGTAAAGGCTCCCCGATCTTTACAACACTTTCAAAATGAGAGGTGCAGTTGCCCTGCTGGAGTGTAAATGGCTGTTATTATAAGCTAATGATTTCAGTTTATTGAGGGCGTAGTGTTTTGCAAATGATAAAAACAGGTGTATGAACCACGCTCACGTCTAGGATTCCTGTTCCATTCCAGCCATAAAACTTTCATCTGGAGCTAATCTAGGTAATGAGAAGTGAAAATAATCTAGCTCGCTCACAAAACCACACTGGATATAAATATATGCCCAAGCACTGCGGCACGTATGAGGATACTTTCGGCAGCTTCTTTTCCCATTATAACTGGGAGTTTGTGAATGTTACGAGGGTTTATGATTTTCTCTGTAATTTTATGGAGCTATAAGGGAGAACATTATGACACGAGGGAAAGTATCAAAACGACAGCCAGCAGAGCAAATATCTATACCGACATCATCATTGCAATCAAACCAAGCACGCTAGAACAATCATCATATCGCTAGTAGATAGTCGCTAACAAAAGTTTTGGCTCCAACGACTACCTCTCTTTTCTCTGTCTGCCAATAATAATCTGAGTGTAGGGCATGTAGTGGTAAGAACATGAGCTTCACCTCCTCATTAAAACTTTATGTTTTGTATATCACGTCTGACCCATGCCGAAATGAGTTTAGCCTAGCCTAAATAATACAAGTTTCTTGGGTGGCTTCCTGCTGCTCATTATATATTAAAATTCCGGTGTCATGACTTACTTAGAAGAAACAAACAACATGGTAAAGTCAATTCAGGAGAATATTGAGGAGGCATACATTAAAAGTAGAGTAGATGTTTCGTGCATCACTATTTTCCCTCCTATAGAAAACTAACAACTTCTTTATGAAACAGGTGAAAAAGTTGTTCTTGCTTCCTCTCTGCACTTGAAACCTTTTACAGGCTGCACATGTCGTTTACTACGAGTAGCTACTAGAAGCATTAAATGCACAAAACACGAAGAATTTTTTTTGAATACTGAAGTTTTCTCTGTAAAAAGTCTTTTTCATCTCTCCCTGAGCTCAAAGCTCAACTCACATCAGTGGCGTTAAAACAGTTTCAAATAAGATATGTTTTTCAAACTTTCTGAACAAGTTTGCATACAACAAAGTATCCCTTTTCTGGCTTGTACGTATATTTAGAAGAAGGTGGATAAAAAATATAAAATTAGAAATGGCATTTTGCATGAATTTCATTAAATTAAAGAGGCACGTAGGTAGAAAAATCATAAAGTTCAAAAATGACACTTTTCTACCGTGTTGTTTTGCGGCCATGAAGAGTAGTGGGTGTATACTTTTTTGCTGGATAAAATAGTAGATCATCGTGCATAGTACAGTATATAGAAGCGCTTGTTATACCATGATTGAAAGTGGCTCGTGCATACTTATCTACATAATGTAAAGTAGGTAGGTATATCTACATTTTTACCATTTTCTTCAGCCGCGTTCAAGGTCTACTTTATTTCCCACCGGCCTCGTACAATAACATAAGATTGCGTTTTTATCGATAAGCTATGCTGTTTTTTTGTCGTCGGTCTTAATACACACGAAGAGCCACTGAGAAGCCACTCTGTATTCGTTATTTTGTGTAACCCACGTCGTCGTCAACGACTTTGCTGAGGGCTTCAAAGATTGTGGTGACATTTACCTGTTTTCTAGACAAGAATACCATTTGAAACATGAATTAGTGTTGTCAGGCATCTCTCGCTAAGGCTGTTTGGGAGATAACGTCCACTTGAAATAGCAATGAAGGTTAGTAGTGATTTGTAAGCTCCTATACAAGCTCAAGGAAAGCATCAGCATCGAAAAGGTATGGACGTTACACGGTAGTAAAGATGAACGACAAATGTACTTCAAAGAGATAGAGGTGCTATTGCTGCTGCCATTGCGGATCAAACTCAGGATGAAGACATAATAAAACAGTCAAACAGAATCTACTAGTAGATACGATATGTAGTAGTACAAGGAATAGTATATAAATTGGAAAGTAAATGCAGTCCATAGTTGTTTGCCGTTGGCTTTGTTCTTTTCCCCGAAACTGTCGACTGTAGTTTATCGAGACTACATTTTCATACAGTTATATAGTCGCGGTGCTTAGTAGATTAGGTATTTGACACGACGAGCAACAACATCACGCTCCCCATGCCCCATTGTCAGTTGTAAGATTATGTCAGAGAAAGCTAATAATTGATTACTTGTGGTGATTCAAGTTTTGCTTCGCTAACTACAAACAGCTTACGTGACTCTGGCTTTCGTCGCCTGCGTGTCAGAGTTTTTTGTAGAGTTGATTGATTCTTCAAAGAAGAGAAAGGAGACTGATTGTGTGGCGCCCAAACGAAGAACACTGCATGATCGATAAGAAAAGAAATCACTTTTATTCACTCACTCTCTCCACTCTGTTCTAATCATGCCTCTTGAAATAAATACGAGAAAAGAAGAGGAGAGGAACACAAGGTGTGTAGTGTGAGTTTTTACCTTAATTTTGCTGTATTACTTTGTTGTTCAACATCTAAGAAGGCATGTCATATCTTCTCATCTTTTTCTCTTTGTTCCCTCGGCGTGTACATTTTTTCCTGGAAAAAAGGCTGAAAATACAAAAAAAAAGAGAAAAAATCTATTTCGTGCTTTTACCTTACATACAAAGACTGTCAATCTAAAATTAAATCGTTGAAAGAAAAAGTCTAATCTATTATGAGAGCCCCTCTATCTTTTATCTTTCTTTTGGTTACTCACACAAACTCTTCATGCAGTAGAGGTTTGATAGTACATGTAGATATTATATGCGAACACTACTTTTCCCCATAAATGTTGTACCATCTACATACACGCTATAACATACATACATACGCATCTCCTTTATTACTGCCAGCCAACTGTCAAAGCAATACAATCTAACAAGTGCTTACAAACCGAATTTTCGCAAATGGAAAAAAGTGGTCGAGAATATTAAATTAAAGCGGCTTAAGTAACCTCACAAACAAGCAGTGCAGTTAAAAATTACCTGCGTATTTCGTACACATTATCCAATGTGTGTATAAGCACATTTATTTTTAAAGAAACAGCAAACATTTTGGCGAGTATTAGAAGTACTTAGGCGACTGCTAAACCCTACAAATGTTGATGATGACGACGATCAAGTAGAATAAAAAGCGTAGAGGGAAAAATAAACCATAAACCACGAGAACTTATCGAGAGTCGGTCTAATACCATTATCATTGCGTATATAAGCAAGAGCACACTGTACTGGTTACGGGACTACATCATAAAATCTCTTCCTTTTTTGAGAAAAATGATAGTTCTAAAAAGATTTATGAAGCTGCGGGCCAACCGCTATCAGCGCCACCACGAACTAAATAAGCGTCATGATAGTTTTGTGGAAAAACCGAGTGTGAAACTAAACAATTCATCTTGTTTAATGGCTAGGGTTATACCGTTATAGTTTATTCGTTTGTGCTGTCCTACTGAGCGGCAGTTCTCCATTGTGTTCTTAATACAAACAGCCTGTTACTTTATTCTCTCTCTATATTTTGCCAATTTCGGATATCTGTCTATACACATAGGTACCTTTCACTTTTTCCATGGTATAAGTTTTTTTGGTGCCGACGTCAAATGCCTGTTTATGCGGCCATATTTTCTTTCCGCTATAAAATGCTAAAGTGGGTGTTTTTGGGAGCCATAAGTTGTGATGCTACACAGCTAATAGACCGAATGATATAATGTGTGCCTAGTGCCAATGAGGATGAAATGTATAGCTAGTAATACGTTTATTGGTTGTGGTTATATTAAACACACAAGTCGGCTATATTATTTTTGTTTGGACTACAAGCGGTGAAAAAAACCAGCCGGTAAACAATGAGAGTAGTTAGTGGACTAATATTTTATCTTGCTCAGCGGTGGTATGAGCTTTATTATGTGAAAAATGAAACAGTTAAAAAATATTTATCGCTTCACTCACTCAATTTCCAATAAAGCAAGTATCAAAGTCACTGTCAATCATTAATTATGTTCTTCATATATATCCCGCCTACATGATGTTTGATAGCTTAGTTTAATAGTTCTAACAAGTACATCTACATAATATACCACTTTCTACGATAGCCGGGTATTGATTTTATTTCTTTTGAAAACATTTTTCTTCATATCTCTTTGACAGACACAATAACACATTATCGTTACCATTTTCCCTCCTTCTTTTTTCTCCCTCTCTCGCTACTGTGTCGACAGCATTAATAATCTTAAACTTTGAAAGCACCCATCTGGTTCCATTTTGTTGATAAAGTTTCCTTTTAGTCGTTATTTATTACTGGAAAGCGCAAAAAAATTAATATTGATTGATTCTCCTCCTCACAGTAGACTATTGTGTCGAGTAAATAGTACTATCACACTGTGTAATAATAACGAAAAACCTACAGGCAACTTGCCATCTTTCACAAGACTTTGAGCATTTTGAGCGCAGCTATTAAGTGCTTAGTTAAAGCAGTTTGTGTACTCTATTAGCAACGCTCATTGGCGGCGCAAAAGATTGTACCTTTTCTTTGGTGTAACAACAACAGGTACTACTAGTACTACTACTACTATGGCCATAAAAGAAATTACTTTTAATGTATGACGATTAATTCGCTTGCCCCTGTATTCTGAAAATGTGACAGAAACGACTACTAGAGAAAGTTTGCTCGTTAACAGGTTCATAATATGCTCCGCCATAAATGCAACCAATTAATTTGGCAAACAAGGTGTCACAAAAACTGCCATTTGCTCTCCTTGCCCCCATCTCTGTATAATACTAATATGCCTGTCCAAACAGCGCGGTAGTACTTGTTGTAGAAAACTTTTCAAGTGTAAAAAGAAACCCGAGAGAATAAGCATAAGGAAAATTAACGATGGCCGAATGCGTAACATATGACTTTTAGTTCCACCTGGATTCCAGTTCCTTTTAGAATTGTCGTCATTTACCTAATTTTAGGGCCCCATAATATGATAACTTTGGCCCAGGTTCACAATATTTTATGCTACGAAAGTTTGCGAAAAGTGAAGCCCAATGAGACTTTTTGTAAGAAAAAGAACTTGTCAGAAAAGTACAACCTCTGAATTGTAAACTAATGCTAATTGGATTACTCTATAGTTTACACCAAGGTACGTACATTTATGGTACATTTAAAGCTGCCTGTTTGACACGTCCATCTGAGGATAATTATATGTTGGTAGTAATGCTAGCAGCAGCAGAGTACGCTTTGTTTACGAAAACATACGGGAGTATATGACAAGTTTATGCTCTACCTGCTGCCTGCATTATTTTTAGGGAGGAATCGTCTTGATTTTCATGAATATTTATATTGTGACACTTGATAGCCTAAAGTTTACATAGTCTACATGATATTTTTATCGTTTCCAGTCTTTCGGTTATTCTCGTCGTATTTCCCATAAAACGGTCACATAGCTTGTTGTTACGAAGTCCTACAAAAGGCCAATAACGGAAGCATGAATAGATAGCCTGTAATGTAATCGGTTCAGCAAATTGAGTAAATATCTAAGTATCTATTTTTCTTATGGCCTTCGGCATGCCTAAAGGCAATAAATCCATCTCATGTTCCTACATTATATTGGTCCATTTTTAAGGCCAATTCTGCAAATGTCATTTTGTCCGACATGATACTCGCAAATAATGAATTACGTGTGCATATACACCACATCCCCAGCTTGGAGCCACTATAATTTGGTGCCAGAAGTACTCACTGGTTAAGTAAGTACGCAGAGAGCGTCATTTCATTTTCTATTTTCCCATTTCGTAAGTGGTATGACAATAATGTCATAAAAGTAAGAGATAAACGTACATACAACTGCACTTACTCGAGCGCAATACAGAAGGACAAACAAGAGTGGTGGAGAAAAGTTGCATAAAAAAGACGGATTTCCACTTTTACCACCAGGACACATTTCATTTCATAAGAGAAACATGTTTTCCTTTCCGGTCGTGATCAAATAGTTTGGTTCGTTAAGCGCGCTTACACACACGTACACACACATGTATACGCACACATGCACATACAAATACAAACGGGAAGTAATACAGGCTTCCGTTTATACACTCATGGAGTGTGTCGACTCTGTCTTTGCTAAGCGAGATGAGGAAAGTACTACTTACTTTTCATTCATTTGATCATTTATCCATCCACATTATGAAACCGTAAGAGCGTTAGACATTGATTTATGGCCTATACGTAACAACTGTATTCCATATAATATACTACACAGACACGAGCAGACAGGATTTTCTCTCGAGCGAATTGTACTGTCATGTATTCAAAGGAGTCAATCCAATTAGCATAAAAATGAAAGGAAATATTGGTTTCAGACAATTAAGATAATATGAACAAAAAGCATCCTTGCAGTATAACTTAACTTTTGCTAAATTATAATGTAGAACAAAAGTATTATTCATTTGTTCAATTTATGCTACCTCGTAAATGTACAATTTAATAGAGGAAAATGTTACTGTCTTTTCTCTTCTACGTGGTCGCTCCACATCGTTACGCTCCACCACCGGAAAGATTCTCTAATATATCAGTCTGGGGATTTTTTCTATTCATTGTACTGGAAACACGCACCTGGGAAGAAAACGTGATTTCCCAAAATGGGAAAAACGTTCAATCAATTAATATTTTTCTCAGGCTTTTGCTCTCGCTCTCTAACATCTTTTACCGTCATTTATAACAGTAGTGCATCACTCAAAGTTACCAGTTAGACTGCAGCCGAGCTCTGTTCTCTGGTAAACGGATTGATTTGGGTGGAGGAACGGAAGGAGTCTACAAAACCTTGAATGATGCTAACAAAATGACGTACTTAGCCTAGACCTCAGCTGTCGGCAAGAGAAGATACTCGTGGTGAATTCCAATTTGAATAAATAGAGCACAAAAAAGTAAATGATTTTGATCATTTTTGTGAATGTAAGCACTTAAAATATGATCAATAGCCGTGGAACACGGTATAAGGATGTTCGTATAGACAGTACAGGCGAATGTCGAGCAGATCAATAGTGGCAAGTTTTCTGTGTAGTCAACAGGAAAGTCTTTTTATTCTTTTTGAAATACAATGTTGAGTGAATGTTGAAGAATGTTGTCTGGAGCAGAGCGTGATACTTGAAAGCAGATTTTTTTGCCAAGACCCAGGCCTGTGGCGAAAGCGGACTCGACTATATGAAGTATTATTATAGCCGTCGTAGTATGTATTTTATATCATATTTTATTTTCACAGAATAATATCCTACTTAGTTGTGTGTGTGTGAGTTAGTGTACATTGTCTTTCCATACAGAAACCAGAAAGGCCGTACAAAATATATAGACGAGCGTGAGATGGAAGAGTAAAGCAAAAAACCAGGTTATCATTGCTCCCAGTGGAATATCAAAAATCTCATTTTCATATGAGCTAGAAAATTGTAATTTTATTCCTGTCTGGGGGTTACAACTTGGGAGAATATATCTTGTAATTTCTTCAGAGGCGTTTTAAGTGTCTCCTCAAACGACTCTTTCTTGTTGAACATGAAAATGGAAGAAAACATGCTTTCTCCTTTCGTTAGACTTTTTTCCCCTACTATTAAATACGTTTAAATGTGCAATATTTTTTTTTCGCGAAAAAACGCTTTCTGTATATTATGCCTATGTCCCCTATGCTCTACTTCTTCTAGTAGGTCTTTCACTTGTAATACTTTAGTTGAGGGAATTCGAATTTAAAATGTGACGGTACCACCGTCAAGATTACCTTTTCTGAGCTCTAGAGAAGAAAGAGGGAAACTCATCCAACATGTCTTCTTCTTTTCTCCTCGCCCTCTCGTTCCATTTCCGTAAAAATCTACAATCAACCTGCACTCAAACATGACTGGCTTTTAAGTCAACCACCATATAAAGTATCTTAACGAAACGACTTGACTGCAAAACTTCAAGAACACAAGTACAAAAATATACAAAGTTAAATACTCGCATTAATAGGTTACCAAAACAGTGGGTTCTAATACAAGCATTTTAAGTAAGATTCGGCAAGTTCTTTCGTGCTTATCCTAAATTACGGACAAAAACTGGAGTGGAAATGAAATAAAAATAGAACTAGTCCATTAGACCGTGTACTTTATAAGAAGAAAAAATCCTTTTTATTATCCAACCCCACTAATTTTTCAATAAACACTGTCTTTCCAGCTAGAAAACTAAATAAGTAAATTCCCAACAGTGATTTTCTTTTACTTTTAAATATCAAGAGTACTGTCGGTTGGTTTCTTGCACGAGTTAAGCAAGTAAATCACACTCATTCTCTTATATAGCAGTTTTTTGTGGTGGGTGAGTAGTGAGTAGGCTGAAATAGTTAGCTTTCACTTAGTGCTGCGGTACTAACGTAAAATATTCTCCCTCTCTCTGCCATTATTTGTATTTCTTTATAAACTAGGAGGTTAACATTTTATTCTATTATAGAAGCCCGTAGGTAAATGTGTATCTCTGGCAAAAAAAACTGAAAGCAGGGAGAGAGGAGTCACTAGTCTTTTGGGGGTTAGGCATAAATTGTTGAGGAAAGGGAAAAGTTTTCAGCAAATCACTCCGGATTTAGCTGATGCAATTTATGCCATAAAAAGGAACCACAATGCTGGGAGAAAATGGGAATTGGAAATACATATTGCACGATTAAATACACTATTATTATAAGGATTTGACCCATAATGTGTATACGCATGCATATACATACATACATGCATATAAAATCCATAGTAGAGCATAATAAGCTGGTGGTACGAATTTTATGCGATGCGATTATATGCGAAGTACTAAGTCTATGTACTACAAGACTGGCTATATATGGTCCATATAATATGGACATCTATTCGATGCCAAAGGTGGTTGGTATTCTCCGGTTGTAAACGGGTGCCTACATGCGATGTAAATGTAATCACAAAACTCAGGAGTTTTGGAGGGTTGTTCCCACTGGGATACAAGATGATGATGCTGATGCAGAATGTATAACGTATATATAAAACATAATAAAATTTTACTACTAATCTGATACGAAAACATTCTAAAATCGTATCTGTACTTGAAATCAACAGTGGTAGTTTTACGACTCGAGGAACATTAATGTCTACGGTGGAATGTCTTGATGTAACCTCAGCCTCTAATCAAATCAACCTTGCCACGAAATGTGACAACTTTTAATTTTATTTTCGTTCTCTGGCTATATCACAGAGGAAACTTTTTTTATTAGTGACGTTTCCTTTTCCGTTAGAATCCGGTCCAGTTTATAGAATTTGGAGTATATACCTACGCACCGATTTGCATAGGTATTTACCAAACCTAATGTTTGTTTAGAAGGTTGTTTTGAGGAAATATATACGTTGTCAAGAAGAAAGGCTCTGTCGCAGCAAAGCCTGTTTTTGACGTGGAATGTCGTGCTAACTTGGTTCGATGTTGTTATAATAATATTGTGTCATGGTGTACAATTGTGTACACCAATATTTCTCTACTACTGTCGTTTGAAGCATCTGAAAAAGCCATCGTCAACTTGAATTGAAGTTTCTCAAAAACTTTACAAGCTGTTCCTGCTGATACTATCGCTATTTATGGAAGTAGATACAGAACCCGACTTTAATTTTGTTGTTGACAAACTTTTTGTTTTTCGAAATGAAACAACGAAATGTTTATTGTGAGAATGTCCAAATGGGGTTTCCAGTTTGAAAAAACAGCCCGTAGGTATGTTGAACAGACGAAGTGTTTTTCTGTCAACTCAATTGTGCGTTTAATGTTTTCGTTTACTTTCGCTGAAATTATCATAATTTTGCAATTTTATGAGTAGCAACCAACTGACAATATTTCTTTTAAAACTTTACCTTGACTTTACAATAGTCCCTAAAGGGCTAAAAGTTTTTTCGAGGGCTGACCTCCGCAGTTTTCCGGTCTCTTCGATTCGAAGGAAAAATATTTCTCGGTAAACTTATGAAGAATATTGGCTTCGTTGGAAAACAAACTGGAAATATTGGGAAAATTGGTTTGTATTCAAGGCAAAGTGTTAGGCTAAGTATTTCCCGGCAAGGGTCTGTACGTAACTTGCGATAAGTGCGGACTGCTGAGGACTTCAAACATAGTTATATACATAGTCAATAGTTATATATAGGTAATATGTTTATTGCTGAACACCAAACAGGAAAAGGGAAATCCCTCCCATCCCAGAAATAACGGAACAACGGGAGAATTGTACGAACAGAACCTTTACAAAACTAACCTGCCTACTTACCTCCTAATCCATAATGCATCGATTTATAATGATATTTACTCAATCCTCAAAGCTGGAACTTTTATTCAGCTAAGAACAATTTTTCTAGGGTGCATTGTAAAATATTGATCATGTAAAATTACATTATGTACTTTGCAGATTGGTTGTTTAGCAAACGGGAAATTCATTTCAATTCATCTGTAAGCTCTATGTTACTACTTACTACTGCTGTATGGGGTAATTTTAGAGTCAATATTAATTTACGCACCACATTCAAAAAACCTGTAAACACATCTTACAACGCAACACACATTATATGTTATTACTCAACACATATCATATAACTGCTCACATGCATCATAAATTTCCACACACATCTTACAACGCAACACACATTACATGTTATTACTCAACACATATCATATA
>JAHZNB010003234.1:0-28641 GCA_027744295.1 Callyntrura guangdongensis
AAATCAAATTTTTTTTGTTTAGAGAGAGTGTGTGTGTGTGATGAATGGAACGAGTAAAAGATAATATAACGTTTCTCAGTCACGTGTGTTGATGCTGTGACCAGCCACCATCATCATCATTCTCAGCAATGATCACGATGAGCGATGATAACGATGATGAGATGAGCTTGAGCTTTCTATTTAAAAACCTCTTTGGTTAGGCTTAAGTCATCCTGAGAATACAAAATACCTATATACCTGTGGTGTGTAATAGCAACCGAGAGAGTGTTACAGCGTTAAGTTGTAAGTGATGTGTGCGGAGATGACGAAAATGGTGATGGAAGGGGTAAAAAAGGATTTACACTCTTGGATTTATATTATTGGTAGGTAGGATGTTCATTGGTAAAATAGGAAAGTATTTTGTGGGATGAGGCGTCTAGGTATAAAACACAATGGGAAAAGAAAAATGCTCAATTTTACTAAATCACGCTCAGCTCGTTAGCAGCCTTTTGAAAAATGGACTTGAATAGCAACAGCAGCAGAGTAACAGCACAGTGAACACACGGTGAACATATTTTTTTATCTTCTTCCACCGAAAAGATGAAGGGAGAATATTAGATATAATACCTACCTATCTATCTATTATATGTATGTACATTTTTTATACCAGACCTCTGCTGATGATGATAATGACGAGCTGTTTATGAGCGTTTATTATAAAGCACGTATAGTAATATGAACGCAAAATGTGCTAACAACAAAGAAGATTATTATTATTATTATAAGTTACAAAAAACTAAGTTTTCCAATTTTAACTTTGACACAGGAAACCAGTAAAAAACTGCGTGTACATAGGAGGGCGCAAAATTGCATACCTGTTTATAGGGATTACTGATACTACCAGACACTTTATATATTTTTTGCAAAATGTCGTTGGCCTCCTTCCCAAACAGCTTTTATATTCTGATACTACACGTCTTGCTGTGGTTATTTATACGAAGAAAAATATTTTTGTTAGCACCTTGTCTTCCCTCACCTCTTGATTCTTTCTGAAAGCGAGTACCCAAGATAATGTTATTACTACTAGCCATCCCCCGTTCAAAGAAACAATGACCACACCTATAATAATAATAATATCCCCAACAATCCATGCTGATACAAAACAAGCAGCAGCACTACATTACATACGTGATGATGATGTTGATGATGATGACGACGACAATACTAAAGCTACACACTTCGTCGTCCCACAAGAAGCTCTCTAAGCTGAAAAATGCTACTGCACTCCACTTACTCTATAATATGCAACCGCAAAGCAAAACAATGCAATTGAGGATGCTGCTGTTGCTGATGATGATGAACCCTGCTGTTGTTTCTGTGTATTGTGTCATGTGATATGAATCAGATCATCTGCATCATCCCAACAACAACAACGCAACAGCAGCAGTAGAAGAAGAATTTTTTGTTTATATGGCGCACATGAGATTTGAGATTCTCAACCGTTTGCATTGTAACCAGCAATAATAGTAGGGCTTGCATCCATAAATAATTCAACAGAAGCACCAAACAGATTGACTTTTAGTTTTTTTTATAGCAGAATCAGTATCTGTGTAGCAGCAGTTACTAGTTACAATGAAGGGAGAGAGAGAGATGCTCTACTTATTTTTTCTTTCTTTATATAAATAAAGCAGGTGATTAAAAATTATACGCAAGAGAATAAACGAGAATAGATGGCTTCTATCTGGCTACCTATTACTATTATTAAAGGGCGATAGGGAGAGAGAGAGAGAGACTTCAAGTCCGACACTGAACTCATTACATCCTGTGGTGTGGTGATGGAGACTGACGAAGAAAATAGGGGAAATGTAAAAAAGTGAAGGAGCCAACGGCAATTTATCTTTAGAAAAGTAACCGCATATCTCTTTCTCAGTCACTCTCTGCGCATTTCTCGCCTTCACACCACCGTTTCTTTTTTGAAAAGGGAAGATGATAGAAGAGTTAAGCACATTCCATTTCTTCTGCTTATTTTTCTGTGTATATTGTCCTGATATCTTCTTGTGTGCTTGATGTTCTCCTGAAGTAACACACAACAAAGCAGCAAAAACATGACAGAACATGATGATACTGCTTCGATATGTCCGCCTGTCTGTCTGTTTGTCCGTCGTTTATTCATCTACTTCTATAGTTTATGTGCGTACCCTGTCTAGGTATATCTGTATATCCTCCGTTTTGAGTTTTTCGTCATCATCCGCTCAAGACTGACGATGATATATGTGGGACGCTTTAATGTGCTCCAGATAGATTAGTTATTTTACTCTTGTTACTCGATTGCTGCCGGGTTGTTAATGTTTTAAAACACTTTCTTATTTACTTTCAAATGGATTTTTTGTGGTTATGACTTATGAGAGGCAATGATGATGATGATGATGATAATGGTAGAAATGGAAGCCTTGAGAACAAGCAAGCGTAAGAAAAAAGGAGTATATATGCCTCTGGCCAAAAAAGCCAAAAAGACTCGGATGGATTTTGAAAAATCGTTTTTTCTTTGTCTTCATTGTTACATACTTAAAGGCACGTAAGACGTAAGTATGCCATTCCATTGTTGTTGTTCATGGGCAGTTTGAGAGAGAGAGAAGGAAAGAAATGAACGATGATGATCGATAACTTTTACAACACACTTCACTTTCGGAGAAGAGATAATATGCAAGGTTTTTTTTCTTAGTAGCAGCAGTGGCCGCTACGAAGTGGATAATGGATTTTAGTGAATATTATTATGTATGAATTGAAATTGATTTTTTTCTTTTATTGTTTGTTTGTTAACTTTTGTAGCACTTTTTTATTATCATTTTTTTCCTCTTTGACCGGGTATAATTTTAACAAGAAGGAGGAGGGCTAAGACCCAGGGAGGAAAAGAAAGGAAAAACAAATTGAATGTTGTAATTGATTCAGACATTTTGAATTTTAAATACCAAATGGAAATAAAAATGTACATGGAGAAATGGTGACGTAAGACGTAATAAAGTAATATGTATAAAAAAACTTCTTCGGTCTGTTTCGTTTAACCGGCTACCGGCCGGATATGCTCTAGTTATTTTGCTGCATGCACATTGAAAAGAAATAGAAGGTGGGCTCTGCCATCACTTTTTTGTGTTTCTTAATTTCTTCCATTTTATGGTTATTATTCTTCCCCTGCAAAAAATTACTTTATGAGGAGTAGTATATACTTGTGGAAGAAGAAAGGGAAGAGAAGATGTAGTATGAATACTAAATGATTTTTTTACTGCGGCCAAATTTTTTTACGACCGTGCTGCACTTCTAAAAGGTATGCTCTCTATAATATTAAGTATTCATAAAATTTATTTGTTGTAAATTGAATAAATATAGAGGGAGAGTGAACTAGTAGTAGTGGCTATAAACTGGAATTAGTATTTATGAGCAAAAATAAGTAATGTGGAAAGAGTACAGTGGATATTATGGCGATGGGGATCACCACGACTGTAAATCATGTTTGTTATTTATGGAAAGAGCAAAGGAGTTCAAATTACAAAATAAATAGACAAGAAAAGCGAGAGAAAGAGAGAGAGAGAGAGAAGAAAAATGGTGTACGATTTTGAAACTGGAGCTGAAGTGTGTGTGGTGGGTTAGTTTTATTGGGCAATTTCTTTCGAGGAAAGAGAAGAATGATAATGATGACCCAGTGTGTCTGGATTCCTGTACACGTTTTGATGGGCTCAGGTGCGCGTGAAATTATTCAAAGTCACAGGAATCGAAAAAAATGTGTTAGAGTATGGTTTCGTAGAGAATGCTGTAAGGTGGTCGGCGGTATTTACTTATTTAGTGGAGAAGCTTGGTAAATTGGACTGGATTTTCGCTCTAGTTGTTCCTGTTTAAAAACTCGATGGAACATTAGACTTTTTTTGCGGGCATATTTTCTTGCTGCTCTAAGCTGTGAAGCTGTTGATGATATGTTTTGTAATTTAGAATGTGTAATTCGAATTAATTACGCAAGGATATCTTCTTGAGCTCTTTAAAAACGTCCAGGAGGCAGATATGCAGACACGCAGAGAGAGAGAGAGAGAGAAAGAAAAAACTATAAATGAAGTAAAATAATTACATGGTCAGTTAATTGAAAAATGAGAGCGTGTAAGCAACAGCCGCACCACTGCGCTGCGCTGCTGCCATCCGCGTCTCATTCTGTGCAATAAGCTAATTGTACGTCAGCAAAGTAGTTGTGAATTAGTCATGCCAGTATTCACTCACTTGTACCGTGAAATTAATATTTGCTGACGAGAGAGAGGGGAGAGCAATAAAAAAGGCAAATATTTTGAGGCGTTTAAAAATGCTTACCAGTGTAATAAAATTGGAGATGAACTGTCTGTGTGGTTTGGTGGTTGGTAGGATATACAAGATGAAAGAATTTATATTCTAATGACTTGTGAAGATAATAAATACACATTAAGCAAATAGGGAGGAGGAAAAAGGTGGGTGGTAAAAAATAAATTGGAAAATCCGCAGTCTAATTAGGAATATGTCAAAATTATGCAAAAATTTTGCACACTAAGATTAGTATGCGATGGGAATATAAGAAGGAAATTAATTATTACGGCTCAAATTCTTGTCTCTTTGCTTTGGTAGTTGAGCAGACCTGTTAACAAAATGAGAGATGTTTTTCGCGTTGTTGCAATACACTTCTTGTCTTACTTATGGTAAGTCGCATAAACCAGAATCGTTTTTCGACTTTAGAAACAGTGTTCCTCGGAATAGAACCCAGGTTGTATTTGGTAGCATCAGAAATTTATTTTAAAATGTTTCGTAAAGATCGCCAGTAATCGCTAACCTGAAAATAAAAACAAACACGCAGATTACTCTCACTGTTTCATAACATAATAAAAGATAAATGGCATCTTTAAACACATGTGGAACTGTTGTAATACAAAAAAAGAACCAGGCCGATCTATTGAATTTATGTGTGTTGTATGTTACATAAAAATTTATTCGTCGTCGAAGTTTCAAACTATTTTTAACAACAATATAAGCAATGGTCTTTTGTACTGTTATATTTCTGTACCAATATAAGTTAACTTTAACCGTGATCAAAAATAAATATTTTAATAGAATCTACATTCTACTTCAATTATATTCATTCCTGTTTGTGTCCGTTTTTGCCCCATGTATTTTGTAAGTATACACAACCAAGACCCAGTAAAATACCGACGCTTTTAAAACATCGGATGATACACGATTGTTTTCCATTTTATACCCTCCGGCAAAAATTTTCATTCGTCATAAGTCATCAAGTATCATTTCAAGTTTTCCACATACCCTAACATCCCATGCAACAGGAGGCAAGAAAAATGACCAAACGTGAACATTTGCATATATTAGTAAATATCAACGTGGTCCACTCTATTTCCTCACAGCAAGCAAAAAGGTTTTCAGATGCAATGCATAGAAATGGACGACGAAGGGTAGATGGATGGATGAAAGGAAAAGGTAAACGGATGGAGAGGGAGAGACGAAAAAACGGTCAATTTGAATTTGAATGATGATGATGAGTTATAACAGCAACAACAACAACTGCTAGAAAACCTCTAACCGTTTGACTGGTTGACTGACTGTCTTCTCTAGTCAAGTGTAAAAAGACACTTGAACAAAACTACAATCCATACTGCACTCCATCCACCACAACTTGAACGAGAACAACTCAAAAGTGAATTAAACATTTTTGAATTGTTA
The DNA here is from genome assembly GCA_027744295.1 of Callyntrura guangdongensis. Lineage (NCBI taxonomy): Eukaryota > Metazoa > Arthropoda > Collembola > Entomobryomorpha > Paronellidae > Callyntrura > Callyntrura guangdongensis. The sequence goes on from JAHZNB010003234.1 coordinate 5,716, forward strand.
ATGCGTGTGTGTGTTTGTTGTGTGCGTTTTGTTGCTGTCTTCCTCCTTCTCGAGGGTAATTCATCATCACATCATCATCATACTGCACACTACTCACAGTCGTCATCATCATAAAAGAAAATATAAATAGACATTCTATTCGATTTTATGTTATTTACGCTTGATGCGTTGAAAAACGAAACAGCGAGGGCAGACGTAGACACGAGAAAAAAAACTTTTACTTGCTTGTACTCCATCGTCTATCCTTGTCTGGGGGTAGTTTGCATTGTAATGTATGGAAATTCAGAAAGCTTTCTTGTATAAATAGCTATATAGAATCCTGTAAAAAAACTGTACGCATGCATGCACTTTGACGTACAGACAGCATTTGTACAAAATAAACTTTCAGAGTTAGTGAACTGCACTAAAAGTGTAGTGGACACGCAAATCAGTCAGCGTAGTACACTTACACATTCACACATGTTATGTTCCGTATGCAAATTTTAGACATAAAACGTCATCCGATCAAGAACGCATTTCAAGCAGACTGCAAAACTGACAAAAGTCAATAACAGCATTGACTTTTTTTAACGAAATGTGGATGGATTTGTACAAAAAAACTTTTTTTCTGGTTTCGCTGCCACCTAAACAGGGTTTTATCTGAAGCGAGAAATTTCATGTTTTCCCACCTTAATATCGACCCCTTACTGTCTATTTTAAAAAATTCTCTCTTATCATTTCTCATCGCTGTGGCTGCACTCTCTGCATGATGAATATTTATTGTAATTGTAATACATGCATAACGACAATCGTCATTTTCATTGCTCTTGTCGTTTTCTTTACATTATCAGAGAGATGCTGTTTGTTACGAGGTACACCGACGACGTTGTGGTTTGATGAAGATGAACGATGAACCCACAACGACCAGCCAGCCGAGAAGAATGCAAGGTAATGCCCATTCGTAGAGATACATTACGTATGATTTTTCTCTTCAGCTTTTTTGTCAATTCTTATTCTCATAATCATCCTGCTGGTGATAATCATTGTCATTACGATTAGATGATCATCATCAAACACCGTGTGTTCCTTTATATCCTTCCTGCATCTTGTCGTGTGTATGTTTGTGACGTACCGTACATACCTTTGAGAATATTTTATGCAAATCTGAGAAAGATGGATGGCCGATGGACAGCTGAATTGAATATCATTTTCATTTTCTACGTCTTCTTCATCTGCACTTCTCCTTCGGAATAATAATTTCCTCTTCTCTCTCACACATCTCCACATTGTTATTTTTAAATGCAATCCCCGTTTTTTTAAACACCGCCGTAAAGGAAGGAAGGAAGGACGGAAGGAAAAAAAACACGAGAGGGTTTGTTGCTTGAGAAGGCTGACGCTGAGTCTGTTGCTGCTGCGATATTATTATATTAAGCACCTGCTACGAAAGATCACTTTGTTGTGAGGAGAATATATTAAGGCAACCCAGCATCACAGCAGCCGCAGTTCAAGGAGAGATGCATACTGGTTTATAATTGGAAATGCACACACACAACGCAACGCGCTTAAAAAAATTGACTTGTAGAGTCGCTTATGGTGGTGGTAACAAATATGACGTTGCCGTTGCTTCTATATAAGCTTGGGTGAAAAAAAAACTTAGTCTCTTTCTTCGTCTTGGGGGATGATGCTTTGCGCGAGGTTGCTGTACATTTTAAACATCTCACGTACGTACGTGCGTACTCTTCAAAAACTCTCTAGCCTTAAGAGTAGTAGACGTTGTGCTGAGACACACGCGTGTTTGTATATTCCCTCCAAATTCAATTCAATTTTTAATATTTTGCTAGAAGCTAGAAAAAAAGCATGTTGCTGCAACAGCAGCATCAGACATCAGCAATGATATTTATTAATGCGTTTTATGATTATGAAAGTACATCCGGGGATGAGGACGAGTGAGAGGGATGAGTGTGGGCCTCCGGCCGTTATTTTTATTATTCATTTAAATAAACATTCGTATTATTTCCAACTGCATTGCAGCAACATAAGACCGTAGCGTTGTCATTGTCATCGTCATCATCAAGGATCATATAGTGCCATTGTGCACGTACATAAACAACCAGAGAGCAAAGGATAATATCATCGTAGAGCTGAAAATGAACAAGTTAAGAAGGAAAAAAAGAACAAAATTTATTAGTTTTTCTTTTTATTTAGCACACAAGTCGAGGTCTTTTACTTTTGCTGCGGGTGATATACCTATATGACTGTAGCAGTGTCCATTTCAACCCTGCTGCTGCTGCTGTCTTGGGCATAAGGTATTTTAATATGCAGAGTGGAGTCAATTGGAGTCGGACGTAACGTAATAAGTCATAAAATGCAATATGCCACCAGAACTACGCATTTACGCAAGAACATGAAGAAGTGCGTGAGTTTTTAGAAAAGTGCGTCTTTTCTTCTTCATCTGCAGCTACTTTTGATGCTGCGCTGCTAATTTGTAATGCATACACACGACGACGAGTCTCTCTCTCACTACAGAGTGTCGACTCAGCTCTCCTTTTTTATTCAAGTTCCCTTTGTAAAGTTCTGTTTACAAACTATATGAACGCAACTTGTTTTCTCAGTTTTTGAAAAATTCAAGGTCCAGCGTACGCAGTCCATATGGAGCCTGAACAAAGAAAGAAGAAGGCACACACATAATATACAAACCCAGCAAACCCATTCGTAGAGCACATTCACCCAACAGATTTATTTATGCTGACGAGTTTTTGGCTTCTCAACTGGAGAATAGACTGGGAGTGCGAGAGTGTAACTAAAAAGTTGCCTTTTATCATCCCATTTTGTATTTTACAAAATAAAAACTTTTTTCTCTTTCTTCTCCTGTTCCCTTTGCACTCTCCTCTTGAGTACGAAAATTTTCTCTCTCTCTCTGTGTGAGTGTTTGTACATGTTTGTGTGTGAAAAGTTTTCCTTTTTTGAATTTACTACTACCATGCATGCAAGTCATGTAAAACGTCTGGCAGCAACACTGTTTATTATACAAGTGCGTGGCAGCACGCAGCAGAATCAGTGAAGGTGGTGGTGGAGGTGGTAAACTGCCAAAACATTTCCCCTCTGTAGTCCTTACACAATGTGTAATTCTCCATAGACTTTTGTAGAAAAACACACCATGAAAAGAAGATGGAGTAGAAGCAAAAACAACAAAGCATTTTTGCTTTTTGATGGGGTGCTGCATAGAAAACGAGAAGGTTTTTAGGAAAGATGATGAAGAATATGAGCTAATTATGAATTCAAATGGGTGGCAGTGCAAAACAGACATTTTCATACGCCACATAATATACATACATCGAAAGAAAACGAAAGTCAAGACATCAGAAGCACAGGAGCGCATTTCATTTTCACACCAGACCGTACCTACATAGATTCACGATGTTGGAGAAGTTAAGTATGTTTTAAATAAAATAATAATAATAATAAAAATAATAAAATACTTCAAATTATCAAGATGGCATGTAACTACATTCAGTAGATAAATTACAATATATTTCCATAATAAAACTGAAAGGGCTGAGCCGAGAGGGAGAGAGAAACAAGTTGAATCTTTAATAATGATGCTGACGCTGATGATGAGAAGGATGATAGTAAAATTAGCATGTTGAGCATGTCGTTTTTTGACAATTTGATGATGTCGACCAAGACACTACAGCAAAACCGTGTGTGCGCTTGTATTGTAAAACGGATTCTGAGATTGCTGTTGCTCCTGCTACCCTATACAATAATACAGTCAAACGTAATGATGCCATAAGGTTCAACGTTGTACTTATTATTCATCATTACCACCGCAGTACTATCACTTACTATTACCACTACCACCAACTCAACTTGATCAAAAGAAGAAGATTCCTCTTTTTCAAAGAAAAATGAAAAGTGAATGATTTACATGTGGTTAGCCTTTGTAAAAATCGAATCGACTAGTATAATAAAAGTAACGCAAAGGCCAAACAAAAAAATAATGGATATTTTTTCTTTAAAAAATGCGATAAAAATGTAAAAAAAACTGCATCATGAAAATACAGTTTGGGTCTGGGTCTTATCACGATTAAATGAAAGCTAACAAGTAAAAGGGAAATTACCTACATGTTTTGTAATCTCCTACCACCACCACATATATGCAATGTGTAACGTAATGCACATTTTTCTGTTGACGAGAGGATGATAATGATGATAATAATAATAATAAACTAGTTAGATATATAAAATAAGCACGAGCGAATGAAAAATAAAAGCCTGTCTATATATTCCACGCACCGATGTGTGTTCTGTGAGTGCACGCTACAACATCATCATCAGCGTCTTTTTTGAGAGTGATAATGATCGGTATAAAAGTAGACGAGGAGAGAGAATGGAAAAAATATAAACAATATAATTTGTAGTACAGGTTGTATTACAAGCGCGTTAAAAAGTAAGGTGCTGCTCCTGATAATGATGATGATAGTTTGGTTCGGGGTTGTTTTATTATTTGCTCGTTGTGTGCCCTGCTGCTGATGATGCTGCCTGCAGAAGAAAAAGAAGGTGTCAAAAGAGTCATTTTTTTCTTGCTCTCGGATGATAGGAATGATGATAGAAATGATATGATGACTTGGTGGTGGTGGCGCTGATGATGATGAAAGAAAAGGCCGTGGTAAAGTGACAAGAGAGGATCTTCCCCCAAAAAATGTAGAAAGAAACAAAAATGTAGACATTCACAAAGAAAAAAAATGACCAGAAAGAGAGATAATGATAATAAAGCTTAATAACACATAAATTCTGGCAATGTCTCTCCCTCTCTGACTGGTGTATTGACAGGTGGACGGAGTCGAGCAAGATCGGTGTCTTGGATTTTTTGGATTCTTTTTCTTTAAAAAAATTGTTTGTCCAACAACAGGCTGGTGTGTGTGTCTATGTACTTTATACAAAAAACGCAGTAGAGATGCACAATCAAACCCAACGTCAAACCTAATGACCCACTTAATTTTTTGGTAGGGATTTGATCATTTGAAGGAGTTATAAATTTACCAAGATTGGAGGATACAAAAAACTGATGGATTTTTCAGATAGCCCGTTAATAGCACAAGTGCATAAGTGCCTAAAGGTGTAAAAATAATAACAAATTATGGGATGTCGTATATAGTAGGTGGATATAAAAGTTTTCTTTGCAAGAGAACAATTAAATTAGTAAAGAAAAACGTGTACAGGCACGATTCCATACACTTTACACGACATACACAAAACACACTCGCTTTGCATTTTGATTTTGAGAGGGAATCATAATAATAAATGATAATAAGGTAGGGAGTATTCGAGAAAAAAAGTATTAATAATGTTTTGATTGGTGTGGCTGACCATCACGATCATCAGATGGAAACGGCTACTTTTTTAATAATCATCGTAAAGAAAGAGGATAAGGTGAAGAAAGGAGGCTGGCTCTATTGGTACACACACATTCATTTAAAAAATCTTTTCAGTAATAACCAGAAAGCGAGAGATGATAGTGCAGTGCCAAGTCAATAATCGCAGGTCTACACAAATACACTTGCACAAAATAACTACTATAAAATGTGAGGCATGCACCAACACAAATATTGGTTGGGTTGGACTAAATGGAGTATATATATTTTGAGGGATCATTAAGCACCGTCCATATTTTGTATTGACAGTTTAGTCATGAATGTAAGTTGCGTATTATATACGATACGAGATGATGATAATAATAATAATATTAATTTTTTGTTGACAATCACGCACGATTTCCATAAGAAAGGCGCGCGAGTACACACACACAGTGCATATTTATACGTAGTTACCTATTTCACAAGGCATCTCAAAATATATAGGGTACTTTGGTATAAAGTGCAATTGCAGCATTCCAAACCAGGTAAAGAAACCCTCTTCGTTAAGTCAAGTCAGTCATTTTATCGTTTTACTTTGTGCATCGTCAACACAGCACACAGCCCAGCGTATTAGGTTTTCGTCGCCGTCCGATATAGTCGTTGTTGTCGTCGTCGTCATAAAAATATGAAATGAGATGAATGAGGAAATAATGAGACAAGCTTTGTTATTATCGGAGGTATTTGATTGGATAATCAGGGAGAACGTCTTATGCTATCTATAATATACACCAGTGCATATACGATATGATGATAATGATGTATCGTATTCTCTCTTGAAAATATAACTCTAAACAGTTCGCATTGATAGGATGCACTTTGCATCCTAAACTTTCATTCGTTCATTCATTCACTCTCTTGTGGTATTATTTCTTTACGCATTATTTTTTACCGGCTTATAAATTACAAACGGCAACGGATGGTGATGATGATGATGACGATCATGTCTCTTTTGATATTTTAATTCTAGCTGCATGGCCTATTTATAAATTTGACTGGTGTCGGTGTCACTGCGCCTGCGTCTATATTTACCTGTTTGGCACACACCGAGCAACAACGGGAGAAGAAGAAAGAAGAATCAGAATGTATGTATGTATTCAACTTTTTGTGTGCTCATTTTAAATGAGCAATTGGGCATTCATTCGTTTTAAAAATGAGGATGGATTCGCACAGGTAGAATGAGAGCTTGAAAGAGAGAATAATATAGTCACAAGCAAAGGTATTATATATGCATATGCACATACATATACATTTTCAATCGATTGGCAATTGATTTGAATTGAATACCAAAAGAGTATAATGAAGAGATGAATAGACAGTTTATTACAAGTCAAAGAGACAGGTTGTCTGATGACATGACGATGCTGTTGATGATGATGATGATGATGGTGGTGGTGGTGGCGCTGGTTTATAAGTACGTTCCCTATTTTTAAAATTTACACACAGGCTTTTACGGCTTTACAAGTGGATCATAGACGAAGAAGAGGCTGCACGTAACGTTTGTGTGCAAAAAAGTGAAGAAAGAAATTTTTCAAATTTTTAGCTCTGTGTGTGCGTGCACTTATGTAGATGCTTAAATATGCAATAAACATCCACCACGGCAATTGATTTTTGTCGTCAGAAAGTTACACACACAAGTAGTAGTAAAAGATGAGGAGAGAGAGAGAGCGTGAAGAAACATTAAAAACCTCTATTTTATGACCTGTCAAAACATTCCATATACCTACATTTTACCAACAACAGCACTACGTGCGTACAGAACGTTAATTGAGCTGAAAATAGTAAAGTGTCACTAAAACCAATATGGAACCATGTCAATGTACGACGCGAAGAAAAACAGAGAAGAAGTTACTTTTAAAGCTTGTTATGGGCTAGAGATGTATGTATGTGTGTGTCTGCTCATGTTTATATTGATGTTCGACGAGTGAATGTAAACATTATTATTTTTTTGGGTGACTGGTGCAAATTGCTAGTCAAGTAGTACACCCATATAGTACTTTGTAGACACCATCCTCCTCATCAACATCGTCATCCTCCGACAACAAGCCAAGTGTACATAATATTCATTCATCATAAATCAATAACGGTCGTGTCTTTGAAAATCGTTTTGGAGAGTTTCAGTTGAGTTGACTAGCTTTATTTTCAGAGGGAGAGAGAGAGAGGTTTGGCTTTTGTGTATGTACACGATGTACATGAACAGAGGAATATTTATGACGATATATGAGACATGGGCTTGTGTGAACACGATCATTATCCACTGTCGCGGTACTGCTTCGCGGTACACTGGTGATAATGACGACGATGATATTATGACACAACAAAAAATAATGTAGATACCTACATATCCCCAAAAAAGTGCAAACTTTGCGGGGTAAATGTACACAGGAGTTGGGTTCTCCGTGTAACGGTATCTTGAGCTGACGATGTTCAATCTTATGGTGATGATAATGACGATCGGTGCAGGGAAGAAAAAATGGTGTTTGCTATTAGTAGACTAGTGGTGGAGAGAGAGAGAGGCAATTTATTTTTATGAGGTGTATAGATAGATAGTTTATTTTTTGCGAAAGCAGCAGGCAGTATTGAGCCAAGTGCAATCATTTTTTCTCTCTCTCTCAGTTTCTGTGTGATGATCTTGATCATCATCAGTCAAGCTATTTAGGTAGTTGCAAGAGAAATAAGAATAGGAATAGGCAGAGTAATTCAGTTCAGAGAGCTCGCTGAGAAAATGTGAGATAATGATGATCTGCTGCTGGTATAGTGATGATGATAACGATGATGGAGGATTTACAGTAGTGGCGGTAGCATAGCGCCAACCCGGCATCATGTATAGAGTTGTTGATGTGAGGAGAATAAAAGGAATTGCGCTTTCAAGGAAGCATCCCAGCTGGATTTCATTCACAATCAGCCAAAACGATGCAATTGACAGGATGAGGAGGAGAATCAGCAGCGGTGATGATGATGAGCTGATCTTTTAGTGGAGTAAGCAGAGCAACAATAAGGGGAGTAGGTAAGGGGGTATGAGAGCATCAGCCATCACGAAAAAAATGGCAAGAGTAATAAAGTAGGAGAAAAGGAGAAACCGCACATGGACATGAATCAGGTAACAAGGTGAATTGAATAGCAGTAGCGAGAGAGAAAAAAAGAAACCGCAAAAGCAAACTTGATCTTCTCATCATCACACAACAACAATAAATGGCAATCTTCATAGTCATCATCATCATCATCATCAATTGCAATTCTCATTGCCGTGTGGTGAATCAGTGTGTGATCAATTGTAGGAATGAGCGTAGCATAAAATTTTATGTAAGTAGTCTAGTAGTAGTATATTGTTGCAGCGTTGTAACTGCAGCGCGGCAACTGGTAGCAAAATAAAAAACCAAAACTAAAAAAGCTCTGTATGCAATATACGTACAGTGCAATAATGATGATAATAATATTACTAATAATAATAAGAATGCATTGTAAAAGCAACAAAATCATCTCGCGGTTTGGTTACTTATTGGGCTAATAGGTACAAGTGAGCGGTTGTTGCCTTATATTTTTGCACGAGTCAGTGGGATAAACAAAAAATAAAAAAAGAACAACATCGAAAAAGTGACGTCAACTAAAACCAGCATTGCAATGATATAATTCAATATATCCAAGTAATACCAAACAATTTTTTTGCTTATTCATTTATTGGCAAATTTTGGACTTAACACAAAAATGGTTCTAATTTTTTAAATTTTAAATACTAATGACGTTGAGATTATACGTTTATTTTCTTTCTGTAGATAAATCACACATGCCGTAATTTTCTACCTAATATTTTCGCTACATTAGTCAAGTCTACAGCAAAAACATTCATTTAGCTTTTAGTTTGTACGTTATCATTAAATATTTATTTCTAGTGGGAAAGTCATGTAAGATGATAAGTATACATTCACATTTTTTGTACATTTCTCTCTAGTTTATTTATTGCAGTGTCTCCAGAGAGGTGTCTCTCTCATTCTCTCATTTTAACTGGTCATTATATTCTACAATAGAAATTTTGCTGTCAATTTGTTGGGTTGTTGGTTGCTACTATTGTTAAAGAAGGAGAAAAAATGTAAATAAATGTACTGTTTGTTGGTCTGATAATGCATTCTAAATGAGCTCGTAAGTGCTCTACTCTTGGGTGATTCGGACAGTCGTTTTCCTTTCATTTTATAAGGAACCACTTTGGAAGCCATTAAAACCCATTTTTGTATCCTATCAAAATCATATCATATCTTTACTACTTTTATAAGTACATAATATACAACCTTTTTACTCATTTTCATAAATATGACCTCTCCGTTGCGTATCCTTCTTTTGTGTCCATTTATTGCTTATTTTAGGCACATGGAAAATTAGTGTCAAAATGGCGCCAAGGAATAAAAGCAAAAACTGTAGGCGGTACCAGTTACATTTACGTTTGTATTTTATATGTTACGGTACACTCTCTGTTTAACACTTTTAAAACTGTTTATTCTGTGGGGAGAAATTTGTTCAGGTAATGGTATGTAGGTACCTTCAATTTTCCCTGTTTTATAACATAACTTCACAGCTTTTACATTACATTACTTGATTAAATGAAAGCATTTTACCTTCCTTGTTCCACGTCAGATTAAAAAATTCAACTCTCTTCCAAAATACTCTTTTTTGTTTTGTAAAAAAACTACGAAAATTGGATTGAGCATATATTAACCTTTTATGCTTAAACAAGTCATAGTGTTATCATATTCTTTGATGAAACCCTTCCTTTTTGTCCAATTTTCCTCGAAAAATATCCCAACCTAATAATAATATTACTCCTCAGAGTGCCTTCTTGTTTCACTTTTGGTAATACACCAGAGCACCACTGCTGCTGTTATGAACTTTTGCTCCAAACAGCTTGTTTAAGATACTTTTTTGTAGCAGAAAAACCAAATGACTTTGTGCTGATCAACACAATCCAGAAAGAACAAAATCATCCGAAGGGAAAGCGAAAATAAAAAAGGAAGCTTCTTGACTCTCTGCACACTTTCTTTTCTTTCATATGTTTCCCCCTTTTTCGCACTCAATTAGCGTAAGTGGACTTGTTGAAAGTGAAAAATGCATGAAAACGAGAAGAATACAAAAAAATATGGAAAAAAGCAAGCATCCAGCAGGGTTTTTTTTTCTCCTGTATACATAACTTGTCTTTTTTCCTTCTGTAATTTGTCCATCTGGACAAATCTCTGGCTCTCCCATCAGCCTATCTTCTCTACTTAAAATCCACTCTATTTACATACAAGCATAATGCTTACCTACTCAACTGCACACAATCTCTAATCCACTCTCTGACATACCGTAATGATCTTACGGACGTTCTTTCAGGAAAAAATCCTCCGACTTCACGTATCACTACTGTGTAAAGTAGGGTAATTTACCAAAAGCCAATTCTGAACAAAAAATTCCAAGCTTGATTCTTGAGAGTTTTGTGTAGTCTCTGTGCTCTGTACTGTGTCTGTGTGACGATCTCCCTTTACATCTTTAAAAAAACTTCCGACCAATCTTACATATAACTACCACCAGTGCCGCCGACGCTTTTCTGTCCCAACAAGTCCTAATGACACTGGGAGGATTTTTACATGTAACAGACTCCACCACATGAACACTAATAGCATGTGCCATATGAAGCAAAGCCGTCTTCTTCACTGTTACTGTTGCTCATCGCCCTCACTCTTAAGTGCACTTAGCACTTTTACTGATTTCATTTTTTTCTCTTCTCCTTTTCAACTACTTACCTCATAATGTGACCCCCATATTCATTACATAGTCTGCTGACTTGCTGACAGACACAGACACACAAAGAGAAACAGATACTTCCTGACTTAAAAATTTGTGATAACTTTTTTTCTGCTGTATTCCTGTGTGTGTAAAGCTAACCCCTTCCCTATCTTTCCAGAAAATTATCACCTCCATATTTTCCCCTTTTTACATGAAAATATTTTTTGACTGTCATTTTCTTTCACCACTACTAACCCATATCGCACTTTTATAATGTATGGCCATTATTATATACATGTGTGCGTGCCTCTCTCTTTTCTTTTCAAGTTTTATGCGTCACCGCCACCATTGCCATAACTCTTTACCCTATTTATGAAAACTAATTCTGTTTCTTCTAAGGAACCAATCAACCCAGAGAATGCAATGACCTCTCCCATCATATAAATGGTAATATTTACATTGGCTTCATTTTGTAACAGTCAGTTCCATTTACATTGGTAGCGCCATCATCATCATCAAAAATGAAAGGTCTCAATATATAAAATTCCTCCAAAACAATAAATATTTCCCTTTCATTTTCTCATAATGTCAAATGTGTCAGTGGCAGCAGAAGTTGCTTTTCCTCCTGTTGTTCCAACTCAAAAAATAATAAACTAGAACACACACACACACTGTATGTATCGTATTATGTATGACTAGTAGTACACGTGTAAAATTTTTTATTTGTCCTCCTCAACATTCCCACTTTCCCATTTTTAATACTTTTTCCTTACCAGATGCCACCAGAAAACTAGCAGCTAGTAGAAGTGGCAGAAGGAGTTTCCTTTTAACCATCCCCTTTTCCCTACCAAAATCGAAAGACATGTAACAATCCCATATGTGTAATCAATCACCATACATGTATGTATGGATTTATTTTGCCTACTTTCTTTTGATCTTTCTTTTCTCCCTTTTTCGACAGACAGCCAGCCAGCCCACTTTCTTTCTTCTTTACATGCAAAAAAAAGTTTCTCTTTTCAGCCAGATGCCATTTATGCAACATGCATGCATCATCATCTCATCATCCCAGGGCGACTACTATATATACTGATGTCGTTGTCCTCTCCTTTTAGTTCTTGGGTGTCTTGTCTCAGAAAGAGAAAGAACGAGAGAGAAAAAAAGAAGTAAAAAAGGGTTGGATATTTTTTATACTATTTCTCCTCTACTGGCTACTCTCTTTTCTTTTCTTTCAAAAGAAACTTGTTCTTTTACTTTCAAAATACAAAAGACAACTTGGAGAAAAATCACACACACACGCAGACACACACCATCCCTTTCTTTCAGTTTTCTGTGTACACGCGTCTATTTTTCCAGTAATCCATTTCACTTGCCGTATAATAATAAACGTACATGTGTATATTTATCTAGACAAGAGTGTTGTATCATAGGGTATCTTCAGAAAAGAAAAAAATGTCTTTTTTGTTTCTTTTCTTTTTTCTTCTGTTTCTTCTTCCGTGTTATTACTAATATTACTCTTTTTCTGGGTACTCAGTCAATACAAAAGAACAACTTGCTAGGGCATATAAGTTGTATCACTAAAGATAGTAAAGAAAAATAGGAAAACTGCTCACTTTTTCCTATTTAGGATTGCTATTTTGACTGTTGTTGCTGTTTGTTCTTGTTTTGCCCGTTTTTTGTAGAATTTGTTTTCTGTTCTCTGCAGAAAAAAAAACAAAAATGGAAGCAAAAAAAGGTAAATCGATGCTGATTTCAAACCATCAGCCCGGACCAGGCACCAGACCGTACATAAATATACAAAAATGTATGTATTCCGTGTAGGTATACAAATATGTAGTACAAATGTACATAAACTTTTCTTTCTCTCGGCTGTCAGCAGTACGATGATAACGATGACCGTCGTCGTCATCATAAATATGTATGGCAATATTATTATGTATTACTATTTGATCTATACATTATTATTGTTTTGTTAGAGGTTCTACAAGAGAAGAGCTACTTCACTTTGCGCTATATTCCTTCATCGTCATCATCATCGTCATCACTTTGCAAAAAAATATGTGGGCTCCTAACATCACAAACAACATAACTACCAACCATGTCTAAGGTACACTTGTGAAGAAGTCAGATGGAAAGATGACGTAGGAAAAATAAAAGGCCAGTCCGGAAAAAATACAATTCTGCGAGAAAATATGGCACAAGCGCCACCACCACCACCGTGACAAAATAAATAGCGTCGTATATTATTTTTCTGCAGCAGGGAGCCCGCACCATTTGAGAGAAAAGAAAACAATACGAACGAAAATGTCTATGAGTGTGTGTGTGAGCAGAGAAAAAAGGGTTGTCAAAATGCGTGGATATTCAACTCTCAGCTTTGAAAGCACAAAAACGAGAGAAAAAACAGATTAGTTTGCTTGGTTTAGATTTTCCTGGGTGGCATATATTTTTATGTCAGAATGACGGTACATATAACAAGTGGCATAGTCTAGTGTAAAGCTTGTGCTGCTGCTAACAGAGTTAACTGAAACTCTGAAAATTGCTATACTTTATTCAAAAAAATACTCTGCTGTTGTTGCTGCGTTGTTGGGTTTTTGGGAGCATCACCTGCTATTGAGAAGGAAGAGGAGAATTATGAAGGTCTATGAAATGATGATACCTTTTTGCTGTTGAAAAGAAGGCGAAATACCCAATCCCGGATAATCTTCTCTGTTTCTCTTCTTTTCATCTGTCTGGAAAAGTTTGACGGTGGCAAAATGCTGGTGGATGTGGTGGGGATTTTTTTTTCTAGCGGTTGGGAAAAAAGATACTAGCAGACATTCTTTTCAAAAGTAGTTTTTACGCCTTGCCATAATCGTTGTCGTCGTCAGCAGCAGCAACAGCAGAAGAAATAGGTTTTTTTTAGAAAAAATAGGGTAGCTGGTCTGGTCGGGTTCACGGTTCAACTTATTCAGCAAACGCAGAAGAGCAGACAGACAGAAAGAAAAATACCCTGTTCAGCATTCAACGCAATTTTCACTTTTCTGCTTGCTATCCATGTGGAAAACCTATTTCTAGATTCATTCCCGCACTTTAGTAACCAGGTATATTAGACATACTTTTTTTTTTAGGAAAGTAGGTGTGCGTGTAGAATTTTTCTCAATTTTATTTCTCTCGTTCGCTCTCACTTTTCTCTCTTATCCTAAAACAGAAGGCAGTCTAGCGAAAAATTACGCATTCTTAAATAAACTTTTCGTCGTCTACCCTGCAATCCTCCTACTTTTAGCTGTTGCTGATCCTGTTTTATATCCTTTTCCCCGAACAAGAAACTTTTTTTATTTTGAATAGTTACCTCAAAAACACAATTTGCTCCCAATTACGCTCTATTTTTGAAAGTGGTAAACGAAACAGGACATTCAAAGGCAAAATAGAGCAGAGAAAGTCTGCCTACCACTTGAACGATTCCCGGTTCACTTTGCCTGTCTTATGTTCCTACTCGTTTGTATGAACATGATTGGTTTGTGTGTACTAAGGGATAGGAAATTGTTGCTGCATAATAATAACTATAATACGTGGAATGATTACATGTATAAATGAAGCACTCGTCAACAACGACAACATTGTCAACAGAAAACAATTATTACAAACCTGTGCGTTCTTATGTTTCTTGAGCACAAAGCATAACACTAGCATTTTGGCAGAAATAAAGCCGGAGAGAGAGAGAAAAAAGGAGAAAGAGGGAATGAGCAAGGAAGGAATAACCGGGTAAAATGGGAAATTGAAAGATTTAAAGGAACCCACAGAGACAAACAAAATGGTATACCGTTTTTGTTCTCCAGAATCTCTCTGTCTATTTTATGCCAATGCGGCACCATTCCTTTGTGCAAAAAGAAGCCTGAGCAACAAAGGACCTCTGTGTGAAGTCTACTCTGAAGTTGATCTAATTACTTATTTACCAGCACCAAAAGCAATAAGACTGCTGCTACACACACATTGACGGAGTTGATCATCAAAAGAAAGAGTTTACTTAAGCCTTGACTGGAGAGAAGGAGATAAGACGCGAGCGCCAGACTTTGCAGCAAGTTGCTGGGTAAAGTGTAGGTAGTTTAGCGAGAAAGAGAGACTCGCTATTTATTGTAGTCATTAAATATGTTATGAGTCCACAGAGACAAATACGACCGTGTAGACATACACACAAACAAACACACACACACACACACATACACCTTTTGAGGAAAAAGTAAATTAAAGCAGGGAATAAAGTTGGAACATTCCGGACCAACAAACGAAGAGCTGGCAATAACACCTATTTTTATTACAGGACCGTCATCATCCTCATCTGCTAGCTTGCTTGAGCTCGTTCCCTTCCACTCCATCCCCTCCTCTCTCTCTCTTTAAACATTTTACAAAGCCAGGCCGACAAGGTCTATTACTCTCTACATATCTCTGTGTATGCATTTGTGTGCGTGTCTCTTTTTAAATGAAAATTTCATTAACTTGCATTAGCTCAAAAGGACACAAAGTTTGAAAGAAAACTAGTTCTTGTTACGCACTACTCCGTGTTCTTTTTATTCCTTTACTAATCCCCACCCACGCGTCAATGCTACTCGTAGAAGGTTGAGTCGTTTTAAAAGAGTCCATGAAAAAAGTGAGGCAATCGTATGTACATACACGCCGTGTGTAATTGTAATTGTGTGGCAGTAGCCAAAAAAGCCTGTAATGTGCTATTGTTACTATATTTTGCCATATATTGTGCGTGGCAGAATAATAGGCAATTTGACAATCGGTGTAATATACTATTATGATTAATATTTTCTAGAGCAAGTGCTTGTACTATACTTTTGCCAAGAATATGTAATATATAGTGCAGCGTGCGCGAAGAGGAGTATATAAAGTGGAGGTGTGACTGTGGGACAACCGTGATATAATGCAGCTTGTCATCTAATATCAAATAATATCGTCCCTTATATTCCCGCCATGACTTCTTTGTGTAGATTGATTTTTTCTTTTGCTTTGAAAAGAGATTTTATTTTGGCGTGGTTTACTGTTGATATATGTGATGATGATGATGTTGATGACAACGATGACATGACATGATCCGGCCGTAATGGTAGAATAACAGTAGTGCGTTGTTGTTATGAGTTGTGTGGTGGATCGAGATGATTATTATTTAGAACGATATAGCGGAGGATAAAAGGGTAAAGTAGTAATAAATAATAGGGATAATAAAACTGTATCTTTGTATATTTTAATCCAAATAGAAGACAGATACACAATGTATCAATAAGTTAGGCGTGTTTGCAACTCCCACCTTTTCATCGTCGTCGTCATCATCATCATATATTTTTCTAGATAATGCACTAAGATGACCAAACAAAACAGAATGAGTAATAATATTATTAATAATAATAGTGTTCTCAGCTAGTCGTAATGAGATTTTCTATGCTGCTGTCATCATCATCGTCGTCGTTATTATCGTCGTCGTCATCATCATCATCACCATCATCCTCCTCTCTGTGATGATGATAGTCGGTCGGTCGTCCTCGCCACCATTGTCATCATGGCGTTTGTTGTCGTTTTAATGTCGTGAATTTCAACACCCTCCTTTTCTTGACTATTTTGTTGACCACGACGTCGACGACAACGCCGTTCCCTGTATTAAACACAACGTGTGAATCTAAAATGCACTTGGCTAAAAATGAATCTACACAATCTACATGCAAAAAGCACATAATCATCGTCGTTGTCGTCGTGTGATCTTTGGTTTTATTGTTTGGTTTTTTCTTTTTATATATGCGTTGTGCGTCTCTAACAGAACAAGCAAGCCGTTTTTTTTTGTACGAACGCGTATACGTACCGCTCGCCAGAGAGCAGAAAATGATAAAGATCAACAAACACGCATCACGCATTTATATCTTTCGATAATATTATTCATGAGAGAGTGTGTACACACTTCTTCTATCAGTGACTCAAATATAAAACGAATAATAATGTACTGTATTTAACATAGACGGTAACGACTAGTGTAAGTAGGTATATTTGCAAAAGTTTGTAACATTGACCTGATAAAATATATAAAGTGTAATAATATACCCATTATTGTCCGTCTTTTCACTCCTTTTTCTCTACTTCTCTGTTTTTTTTCTCTCTCTCTTTCCTCGTTTCAGTAAGCAGTAGTAAGGCTCAGCCGAGTAAAAAATGTAAACATGACTGTAATATAATATCATGGCACATGCCACATGCCATCTTGGTGGGTTTTATACAAAAAGAATTTTTGCACGCCTTGAGCTCTGCTATAATAGTATGACTATATGACTGTGTGTGTTTTTCTTACAAGAGCAAACTACCAGTCCATTTCTCTCTCTCTTCGCCACCACTACTTCTGTCTCTAGAGACCATACCGAACAAAATACTCTCTGCTGCTGTTGCTCTTTCTTACTCTATACGCATTTTCTACGGCATTTGTCTAAATTCCCACGACGAAACGAGAGCATACACAGAGCACAATGAAGAAAAAAATACAAAATGCCAAGAGCAATTTGAGTAGAGTACGCCAGCAACTAGACGACGACCCGACTGTTTTTATTTATTTTATATTTCTCTCTCTCTCTCTCTCTCTGCTCTACCTTAACTTTATCTACGTTGCCATTCACAAAGTAGTTGAGTTTTTTGCAACATTTTACACCATCGTCCTCGTGCGTCTCTACAAGGCGAGTAGACGTTGTAGTTTTTTTAGCGCATTGCCAAGTAGTCAAAGAGCAATTCTAATTTAAAGTGTTATATACACAAAGAAGTAGTAATAGTAGTATTTCGTATTTTTATTTGGATTACATTTTTATGGGACTTTGAATAAGAAACAACGGTAATGAATGAGTAGGCATAAGCTGCCCATCTAACTGACGGCGGCGGCGTGTTTCTTTCTAAAAAAAACAATAAAACGTCTTTATACAGAGCAATGTGTGAGTGTAAAATGTCCCGTTTTAATAATCATATAATCGCATATTATTATATAGTACAAGTACAGGTAAAGTTCAGAATATATACGGTATGCAGCAGTGCTCGTTCGAGCTTCTGTCTTACCACGACGACGTGGGTCGGCTGTCGGTGACTCGACGAAAGAAAAATGCTATTATTTTTATGTGATTCCCATAAAACCGTTTAAAAAGTCATTTACAAGGAATTTTAATTTTATTTTGTTTTCAACTCCGTTCCATACATACCTATCTGTGTGTTTCTACTTAAACAACTTATAAAAATGGGTGGGAGCGCCATACAACTAAACGCTATTACCTCCGCACAGCGTTGTTTCGTTGTTCGTAGAAAAAGGAGGAAATCATAATTGAACTAACATTTATACATTTATCCTCTCTCTCTCTCTCAAATAAACTCAAATTGTTTTATTTATTACCATCAACTATTAACAGGGCACACGCTATAATCATCAACATCGTAATAAAAAAAACAGTGTGCCACGTTGCAAACTAGAAAAATTAGTTTTTGTTTGTTTATTTGCCGAAAGGACAACGGACGGACGGATGGACATTCAAAGTAAAGTAGCACTTCTGCTACAACGACTCCTGGTGAACTATTAAAAGTTAAAAGATTAAACACACTTTTAAATGTGTATCACTGCAATTTTCTCGTCGTTTATCTTTCTAAAATGAATATCTAGAGCAGTAGTGGAGGTTGTTGCTGATTGGTGGGTAGCACATATAAAAGGTTGACGTAATAATTACAGAGGTATAAATACGTCCTAAAAAGAAAATAGCTAGGTATGTTTGTATAGATAGGAGATGTTGATGGAGGTGGTGTGGTGTAATAGATTATTTTCTGTGATAGCAGTAGCAACAAAATATGTTTTTGTGTACAACTTTACGGTTTAATATTTTCGCGAGTAGTTTTTTTTAAAGAGAGAGAGAGAGAAAATAATCAATAAACGTGTGTGTATTCGCCTCCAAGCACCACCACCACCCACTCTTTTTAATTTGAGGGAATAACTTGTTTGTAAGGAGAGACGAGAGAGAGAGAAGACAATGACAACAAAAAAGAGGGTAAAAGAAAATTGAATGGAATTGAAAAAAGGAGGAAAGAAATAGTTTATTTTATTTTTTGTCATTTGATCGTGATCGTCCTAGGTTGTTGGGGTTTGGATCGATATTAGTATTTTATTTGTAATAATTTTGGGAGAAAAGAAAGAGAAAAAAATGTCACAAAGTCAAAAAGCCACCACCACAACGCCGCCATCACTACTACTTTAACAACAACCGCAATCTCAATAATATGCTCTATATAAAACGGGAAAAATAAATGGAGTAGTAAGATAGTACACACACCATCGGGTTCGAGTATAGAAAGCAGTGTTTGGTTGATGGTGGTGGTAGAGGTATTAGTGGCTGGTAACCCAATTTCATTACTATTTTATTTTTTGGAGGTCTTTCTTTCTGCAATTTTATAATTTGCCAGGGAATATGTATATGTTCATATCTCTCATATCTTATCGTATTAATAATGAAAAATGAGCACAAATTATAGAGAGAAATGTACAACTACTACTACTACACACAGAGCTACTTTGCCGTTTTTTTACTCTCTTGTATTACAACCACCATCCAGCCAGTCATGGCATACCCTGCCAATAAAATAAATGAAAAAAGCAAAAGCAGCCAATTTCATGCTTTTCCCTCCCAAAAATAATAATTTTTTCGTCTTTTCTTTTTGTGACTCTCCATTTTGTGTTCTCAAGCGAAAAGAAGGAATTGCAACAGAAAAATACACACACGCATAACCTATATAAAAATACGTACCTATAATGCCCATGAATACTTATATCGTATATCGTATTATATCACTATTTTAGCTATTTTGTTCTTTTAGACTAAACGAAAGTCGCATGTCACTCATTCAATTTAAGTCAATGTGTATTTGTGTATATTGTGTGTGAGAGTGAGTGCCTCTGCTTATGACGCTGCTGCTCACTCACAAAAGACCAAGTATTTTTCTACATACTATTTTTCTCTCTGGTGCTTGTGTGGCAGTAGGAGTAGCCAGTGAATCGTGAAACTTTTACTGGCACAAAAAATACTGTAAGCCAGGCAAGTACTTCTAAACCTACCACCACCACCACCACCAAAATACCACTAGTCTACCTCCCCTGCTACCACACAACTAGCACCAAAATAACATTTTTCGCACTCTCTCAAACGACTGTATTCTCTAACATTTTAGACGAAAAAAACGACAAACCCTCGTCACTTACTATTTTTTATTATACATAGTAGCAGAGTTTGTATTACAGTGAAATGGTAGCGAACTCGACATAATAAAATAAATGAATCCATCATCGTCACCAGTCACTACCGTTTTTTTATCCACACACTATTGCATTGCAACCCCTCTCTGCTGGCATTGCTGACTGTGTAGGTATGTATGAAACAATATAACTTTACCACAGGGGAGAGAAGTTGCATTTTGCCTGTGCGCGGTTCTTGTATGGTGCGGCACACATGCAGGCACTCGAGAAGAATGATCTCTTACAAAAAGATCCGCATAATTGACACATATTCCCTCCTCTCCCTCTCAACTCAACGGAGGGTAAGGTTGCCAAAACGCATTATACGCCGTTTGATCATCGAATCGTAAGTACGTACATATCCGTATGTTCGCACGCTTCGCTTTACTTGGTTAATTTGCAAAAGGACATTCACTTTTAGCTTCCTGCCAGCAAAGGTATTTCGCTCACAAGCGGATTTTATGGGATGATAGAATAAAATTCTGTGAAAGAAGTGAACCGTCTTTTTGTACCACCCCACCGGTATGCATGTACGTATACGTACGTGTGCCGTGTGTAGTTCCGTGTGACGATAATAAGAATGCGAGTTCCTTGTTCCTTGTGACATGGTGGTCTCTATTGGTCCCTAGTCCCAGATAAGCACACGGCATAATGACGAAACGTAATAATAATGTTCGTACTCTCTTTGTCTGTGTCATCATCAAGATCGTCGTCGACGTTGTCGTTGTCCCCAACATGATCAGCCTCTCTCTGTGTCTACATTTTCTTTTAAAACTCTCTCATGCTGCTGGCAGGGTGGCTTGGTTGTGCGGCTTGCTTCACTGCACTCTTTTCTACATTTCGAACAGAGCAGCCTGGCAAAAAGCCTGTTTCGTTTGTTCGGTTCACCGCTAATGCATCTCTGGCGAGTCATTTGTAACGTGTGCGTATTAGTGTGCGTACAATGTATACTAATACCCCTGATAGAGAAAAATGTGCGTATCTTGTGTTTGTGTGGCAAGCTGACGGAGAGTTGACTTGAGTGAAGAATAAAAGAAAAAGAAATCTGTTCTCTATTTGCTTACGTCATCTAAAATACCACCTTTACACACATATTATTACAATGTTCGTATATATCCACACACGCAAAGGCAAGTTTCGTCGGAGTCGTTGGTCGAAAATGGGCCGAAAACTGCGGAACTTTTGGGGTAAACCAGATAATACATTCGACAAGGTACAAAAAATCCTAATAGAAAAAAATGCTGCTATTCTACAGGATATCAAGAGCTTACGCTACTTACACAATGTAACCGGATTTACTCTTTTCGCCTTGTGTACCACTACTACTCTTTCTCCCATTTTATATACCTTCGTTTTTTTACGGAAGAAGAAACGTGGTAGCACATGTTTTATCTACAAAAATGTTTTACCCTCATCACTCCATCGGCATTCACTGCTACAACCAAAATGATGTTTTATGACGTCTTCCGTGCATAGATAGGTTAGTTTAGTATGTAGATTGTTATTATCTGCTTTTTGTTGTTGTTGTTGTTGCATAACTAGGTTTACTACTCTGTCGAGTGCTGTATAACGCCATCATAACTATATATGTCAAAGTACGTAGTATGACAAGTAAATCAGACAGACTACCAGCAAAACATTCATAGGTATACATACAACAGTTCACATAAAAAGCTTTGCGATTGTTCCTTGTAAACAGTAACATGATCTCTCCAAAACAAAATAGAAAAATATGTGGTACAATCCTTTAGAACACAAAATACAGCTAATTCATGGCTCATTTTATGGAGAATATAATATGCAGGCATTTCAAAGCGAAAGGAGGATTTTACTACTCGTCAGCGTACTACACACTTACACACACAATCTTGATGATGGGTTTTCTCTAGTAGAGGAGAAGAGAGAGAGAGAGATTCCTCTTTTTATGTCATTCATTTACAGTCTTATTATACCAAATTTTACTACAAAGTGGAGTGAAAGAGAGACGGAGAGGTGATATGAGGCAAAGAAGAGGTCGGTGTGTGTGAGTATTTGTATGCCTAGTATTATGGCATTTTGTGACAATAAAAACAAAAGTACTTTTGGGGGAGGAGGAGGTGGCGGTTTTGTACGGGAGGAGGAGATGGATGATCATAGTGTTTGTTTCCTTGTTTTTGTGTATTAGCATGCATTATTCAGAGCACACTCTCACTTCACTACCACCATTACCACCAGCGCGCATTGCTACTACTATTGCAATTCTGTTGCTGTTTAATGTAATGCACATACAATTGAACACGGGTACTGTTGGTGGTAGTGGTGAGGAGGAGGAGTGGGATGGCGTTTGTTTCTGATTTTCTCTTGGGTAAGCAAAGTAGACAATATGTGATTCGGTACAAAAAGCAAAGCTCGTAAACGGCTTATGTAGTAGATTTAGACGGTTATTAGGAGGAAAGAAGAGAGAGACAAGCAGCTTTTCCATTAGTGGATGATACCATTTTATGCGCAGTTTTTTGTGAGTGCGTGTGCTTGTGTGGATCT
>JAHZNB010003235.1:0-10228 GCA_027744295.1 Callyntrura guangdongensis
TTTTTTTGTATGGTTGCGATTATTTTGTTAATGTAGTGCACAAGAAATATTGTATAATCATGAATGTTTACCATTTAAAAGTAAAACCATGTTTATGATTGTAGTTTTGAAATATTTCAAAAGTTATTTTACAATTTTCATTTTATTAATACAAAGTTTATTGGAATATTTGCACCAATTACAACAATCAGAATATAATCATACTCATTCCGGACATTCATTACTTATTTCTTGACATCTGTGACCGTTTGTGGTTAAAACCAAACAACTGGGAGAGAATAGTCAACAAATAAATACTTACTTAAAGGTACGTTAATTTTGATTTTAAATATATATGACTACATACTACATTTACAAAACTTTACAGAAATTTTCAACCGCTGTGCTAAAATGCTGCAGATGTGTATTTTTTATTTTCCTCACATTTTTTGATATGAATAACAAGCATTTAAATTAACACATGATCATGTACGACAATTATACAGATATTTAACCTTTTGTATTTGATCAACATTATGTTTACTCAAAAACAGAGCGTGGCTTAAATACTAACATAACTGGGTCCTTCTCGTCTCTCTGTATGCGGCGTTTGTCCAATCGCTTTACCTCTAATCCATCTTGCTTTCCGTTTGCATTCCACTTTGCCATGGACCAGTCCACAAATTCTTTATACCCACTGAAGTTCCAGTCATTCATGTTTATCTTTACTTTCCACTGTTGCTCGTATAAATCTGTAAAATCATCGCTTCTGACGATACCTTTACAATTGAGAGTCACCATGGAAACCATCCTTTGCCAAACTCTCTTCAGAACTTCTGTTGCTGTGAGTTGTTCCCTCGGCATAAAACTGGGGAATAAGATGATGGTGCCTCTACCGGGAATGTGACCTTTTACAAATAGTTCTGCGAATTTACTAATCACTTCATTATCCCTCATTCCAGGAAACAGCTCCCAAGTCCTGGCGTACGTTCGTTCCTTGTTCACGTGATAAAGTAATCGCTGTGCGGAAACTCCCAAGGGAATCCTGGCTATAGTTGTCCGAACAGTTTCATGTAAACTTTTAAAGTCATCATCCGAAACTGAATTTCCTTCATTCCTTAGTAAAGACATAAAAAAGCTATCAACAATGGGAACTTCGTTATGTTTGCTGTTTTCCTCGTCCAAACTTTCATTTTCGATTATCTTCCTTCTTTTACTCAATGACTTGCTGAGCACATCTTCTGCGTTCGTATTCTTATCAATCATATTTGAAATCCTAGTAACAATGTCCTCCACACTGCCATGTGCACGTTTCTGTGCCTTGTGCAATACTGTTGGTTTTAGGGTAACACTATCATTTTCAAGTGACCTATAACCTTCTGACAAAAGCGCATCATTGCTGCATGTTACTCGTTGATTACCAGTCTTGGCAGATGAGGCAATTTTCATTGACTCATCTAACGAGTGCAAGGTTACATTTCTTTCAAAGTGTTTAGAGAGCTCTGAAATCAAAAACAAAAGTAAAACTTAATATACATGCGACTTAGCAAATTTTAAGATGAGTAAATAATAAAATAATGTTGTTTCCATTACCAGTAATATCATCAAATGACTCTGGTTTCCTCTTTGAATTTATCAAAATATCGTCCAAGGCAAGATTAAAGTACAGCAACAGGTTTTTAATGGTCTGTGGAGAATGGGCGCTAGACCCATCACTCATTTCAAACATCTGTGCCTTACTTTCCTCATCGTCTGTCACTGGAGGCTGTTGCTGATTTTCCTTGAAAAGCAGTGCCTCCAATAAGCTAATTTCCCGGAGAACAACTTCCATATGGCTAACTTGGATGCCCGCTGACTGGTATTTTTCTACCACCATGTTATTCCTCTCATGAATAAGATCTAGAATTTTGCGATCTGAACAAGTCACACGTTTCAGGTTCATAGTAGGCGATGCAGGAGGATGGGAACGATTTGTGTCGTCCATTTTATGTGAATCTTAGCTATTTGTTGCCTAAAAAAGTGCAATTCAATCAAATTTAATTTCAACTCCTGCAATCGTTACAGAATTTTAAACCCTTTTTTAAATTTATGGAAAAATTTAGCGTATTAATGCAACCCTTGACAGTTTGAAGAGTCAAGTAAAATATTTATACTAAAGTCTCGAAAAGACCAAATTTGTTCAAAAACAGATTATAATAATAATTTCGTTACTGGCACTTTTTACCAGCCAGACTACCATAAACACTTGCGTATAATTGGTAAAACATACTTAATCGCGAAACAATGCAATAGCAGACGCAAAGTAAAACAAATATCGACACAAAATAAGTTTTCAACTGTTAAGAATCATAAAATCCACCGCCGAGTTGGATTATTTGAGAAAAAATGATTTTGATTTTACCTTTACAACGGTTGTTCAATTGAGATAAACGAATAATATTCGCAATTCCGCAGGCACACTGACGAAATCGTACGCGTTGTGCAAAATTTTGCCCTGTGTACTTGCAAAACTTTTTAGTACAACTAATTCCAATTGCCAATGCAACAGTGTAAAACAAAACCAAAAACTTAACGTTGCGGTGGTGTCTCTGTCTCTGATGAGAGAAAAGAGAAAAGTTCAGTAGTGGTTGTTGTAGATGTGTTGTGTGTTATTCGACACAAATTCAACAAAGAGTCGTTCTAGTCGCTCAAATACACTCGCTCTAGTCGCTCTCTGCAAAGCAGTTTTGGCAGAAGTGTGTTGTGTGTTGCACTTGTATGTATAAACCATGGGCCTCAGTTTTTTACATAGTCAATAGTATTCGACCATAAGAAGACATTACTAATGTCACATTAGGCATTTCCAAAGCATGTAGTATGGAATACAAAATATTACGTTCCGTAATTCACATCTTGCATCTGAATAATCTGAAAGGACTATTTTCTATTCCGTTTCCCTCATTTCTCTCAATTTAAACCGACGCATTGATCCCGTTCATAATTTTCTTTGACTAACGACAAGTTTATTTTATGATGTAAATGTGGGCTGGGTTTAAAGTACTACAAATTAAAGTAACGTCAGAAGTGTGTTCTTAAAATCACTTTTTCTAATTAAACCGAACTTAATTTTAGAAAATGCTGACTTTCAAAGTCGATCGGTATATTTTTTGTTTAACTTTTCGACACTAAACAATATCTGATCTGATCTAGTATGAACTATCGCTACCTTGACAATCACTCGTTATTTTTTTGAAGTACCAAAATAGAAGAAACTGTTAAAAACTAAATTTTTGGAATGCACGTTATAGTGGCGAATGTTATAGATGCAAAGAATTTATAGTATATTTTCTATACTTCTATACTTTAAGGTTTGAATATAAGACAGTCCAGCGAAATAAAATGTTGAAAAACTTCTCAACTCGTTTGTGTAAAATTATAATGCTAAAACTTTCAGCCATATAAATATTAAATATGTCATAATGTCAGTAATGCATGCATATTATTTTTAAAAACAGTTTCTAGTAGTTCCGGAGATAATATATAGTTAATTTCTCATGCTAAGATCTAATAATATGAACCAACCAACCATAATCAAATGCCAGAAGGAATTAACGTTTCTCATCGAAAATTTAAATAAGTATATGAGAAATTCAGTTTGAAAGCATTTTAAAATTGTTTTATTCAATCTACATTTTTTACTACAGTCAAAATCATCATGACATTTCATATTTATAGATTTCGGTTTGCTGAAAAAATAAAAACAATTAGCAACTTAAAAGCAGTTTATTTATTATAAACTCTATTCTAAACGGCGCAAGTCACAAAACATTTGCTATTATATATTACTGTTATATTGTATATTACTGTTTCTAGTTCACAAAAGTTTAATTTTGTTCCATTAGGAAACAAGTGAACGACTAAATGTATGACATGTGTTTAAAACTTTATCAAGCTTTGAACTGCTCGTATATTGTATTACATATTATGTATAGATGAATACAGCTATAATTATGAGATATAGATAATTAAGCAACTAAATTTATTTTAATATAAATTGATGTACTACTGGTTTCATTCCTAAATAATTCACTAAAGTTCCATTTTTTGTGGGAACGACGTTAATACGACATGTGCTTAAACTGTATGCTAATTTTCAACATAAAGGAATTCCCTTGTTGGATTTAAGAACGCTTTAAAAAAAACTTATAGAAAATTATATAAAATAATACGTGGATCGAGATTATATTTAGTAGTGGTAGCTAAAATCATAAAAAAATTAGAAAGTAGTAACAAATTAAAAAAAGCTTCTTGTGTATTTTTAATAAATGTTTAAGTATTTTTTCCTATTTAGATTCACGTAACATTTTGTTCATTTTCTACTGAAGCTGACATGCTACTTTAATACTTGCTTACTACATTTTTCAAAGTTGTTTCCATTGGAGTTAGAGAAACATTGGAAAGTATTTCCTTTTGATAGATTTTTAACGGCGACGACGACCGCGTTTGGGCTTTCCTCTTGGAGCCTTTACTGCCCTGCCCCTTGGCTTTGGCTTTGCTTTGGCCTTGACGGGGGGAGGCGAAGGAGTAGGAGGAGTAGCGTCACTAGCTGACTCGGCATCTTCAGTTAGATGAGAAGCTGCCACAAAAGTAGAGTTATCACAGCCCGTGGCTGGACACCTGCATTAACGAAGTCGTATATGAAGTGCATAAATTTTTTGCTGGTGGTCGTATAAAATTATTGTGTTAATTTTACTGTTTTTTTTTAAAAAAAATTACCGAGTGTTTGGATTTTTCTTGATTAGCTGTAAAATTGCAGCTTTTCCGTAAACATGTTGACATTGTGTATTGCGAACAGGATCTTCCAATGGCTGTTTTACGATTGGATCAAAGTCCGGAATAACATCGTCGGACGCGTCAGTTGAGTCGGAATCATCAGTATCATCTTTATCGACGTCGTCGACGTCTTCAACGTTGTCGACTTCGTCAACGTTGTCAACGTCGTCGATGTCGCCGATATCATCATCATTAAGAATATCTTGAATATCATTCAAAGTCCCCAAGTCTATTAAGTCCAGCCTCTCCGAAAAAACATTTTCCATTTCCGTTCCCTCTTCAACTCCAGCCTTGAGTTTATCAAACTGACCCTTTATTTTTAAAAAGGAAGGATGTTCCCTCAACTGATCTTCTGTCAGTGTTGCCTGATATTCAGCTATTCGCTGATGGGCCATGACGCCAATACTATCAACTGCTGCAGAATATTGAACGGCATCCAAGTTGTGATTGTCTTGGATGGAAAGCTCGTCAACAATTTCGTTGACAATTCCCGCTGTTGATGAGTAAGTCATCTCGGCCTCGACCATGTCAAGAATATTTTGTTCTATTTTGGCAAGAATGTCCCGTTTAAATTGTTCTTAAATAAGAAGAAAAATATATTTTTTAAATTATTTCTGACTACATCAGCATGAATTATGCAGAACCACAGGTCTCGTCATCAATGTAAATATATACTTATTCACAGTACCATGACTTGCTGGATAGTACGGAAGCGTTTCTTTCATGATTCTGATGAGACTTTCCAAGCCATACCGAATGGCTCCCCTGACTGGATCAAGGTCAGTTTCCATGATTAAAGTGTTGTGTGGTAGTGTCAGATCTATCTCAGGGCGTCCATTGTGATGATTGGACTCATTGGACTTGCACAAGAGGGTCCTGGAATAGGAGAGCTACAAGCAGCAGCAGCAGCAGCAGCAGCGGCAGCAGCAGATCGACCTCTTCGACCCATTTTTGTGTTTCAAGGAGTTCAACTGAATGAAAAAAAAATTATTGTCACCCTGTGTGATTGATTGCAAATATATCTGAACTGCCTTCTTGAAAATGTTTAGTAAAAAATATTCAACCCCCTTTACCTGTTCTGATTGGAAATGTGTAACTTGAATATTTTTTTAATGTTATCAAAATGCTAGAGAAAGAGTGCTGTGAGCACTTTTAATTCCTTCAAAGAAAGATGTTGTCCTTTGTTGCAGTTTACGTAACGTAAAAGAAAGAATTGTCCGATTCCTCAAAGTATTTTTTGTTTCCTTGGCCTTGCCTAGTAAAGAACAAAAAATTTAATGATGTACCTATATGGTGCTAGAGAGTGGATATGTGCTCACTCCTTCTCCGGATGATGTAGTATTACTACTGTGCTGTTGGGAGTGTGAGAGCCAGAGATATAATGATAGTAGGTGCATGACAAAGGACAAACACACTGAGCAAGGATAGCGACACACAAGGGAAACATTCTATACGTTGGAATATGGACGGAACCCAGGTGATAGCCAGAAAACCCCCAGCTTAGGATATACGACAGCAATATCAATGTATGCCATGACAAAGCAAATAAATTTTTGTAAACTGTAGTGTAGGCACATGTAGATGTAGCGTATTGTAGTGTAGTGTTGGCGTTAAAGTCCGCCAAATTAGTATTAAGGTTTGACCCCCCATTTGACCCCCAAGGGGTCGACCCCAGATGCTCATCTTCGAACTCATCCGAGCTATTGACCATATCTATCGATTGGCGAAAACAGAATTTCAAAATTCCTTTTCCTTCAAAAGTTATCGTGCAAGACGGACGGCCGGACACGATGGAGGAAAATTATATAGTCACATAACATGTGCCTAAATAAATGCAGAAACTCTGTGAAATGGATAGTCCAGCTCCAAAATCACATACATATTCAAATCTGTTAGACGTAATTTGTTGTGGGTGTGGATTCTTCTATCCATTTTTTATTAATAAGTGAGTTCACTACTCTTACAATGAGTTTTTTCATAATTTACCTATGAGTACTCGAAGTTCCTATAAACATCGAATGATTTTTTGGGTTTCTCACACTGCCTTCCATATTGTCCACCTATTACTTACTCAATGAGCAGTTTTCGGCCGAATATATGAATGTATTGAGTTTGAGTACTTATACGACATTTGTGTAGCTTTGTTTTATGATAGTGATAATTTAAAATATTTTGCACGTAATCTGATTCGTCTGATTAAAAACTTTAAGTGTGACCGACCACATTCCTGGTTTATTTGTAAGAAGCAAAATCATGCAATAACGATACGTTCGTGAGCATTTAATATATTATTGCTTGTAATTACAATTTACCACATGCGGTGGCGCATCCCGGATTTTGGTGTTCCGAATCTGTCAACACGAATTAAAGTAAGTCTCACGTCTCACGCAGATGTTATGTGTACCTATTGTTTTACAGTTTAATACTGTCAGTCCACAGGCACTGGGCACTATTTTGTTGGCATGTTGCATACAATTTGCAGCACACTCTAGAACACTTGAAGATGACGCGTGGTAAATCAAAATTGCAGTTTTGAAATGGAGAAATTGTTTGGGCTCTCGACCGACTTACTTTGTGCTCATATAAACTAAATTTGTGTAAAAATTTAGTCTTCCGTGATCGCAACATTCAGTTACAATGACATGAAAATATGCAACTGTTTTCTCTCGCTTGAATCAATCAACAAAGTTGTTGCGACGAGGTTGGTTGCCATACTTTTCTTAGTTGTCACAGCCAAAATATTTTTTATAAACCTGAACAAATTTCTTACATAAATTGTTCCCATAACATAAATACTGGCGTCCGACTATGCTTAGATTTTGGAATTCGTTGTTGGAATATTAGCGTCCGAAAAATTTATAAGGATTGCGTTAACAGAGCTTCGTCCTTCGCGAAGGAAAGTGCATTATTTCGTAATATAATAAAATCTAACCAACCGTCAATAATTAACAAAAAAAATACGTGTTGATCAACAGGATTGACCTTAGAAGCCCCTTGGCAACATAATCTGTAGCGCAAGTGTGCAGTAGCAATAATAGGATTTACAAAATATGCATGGCAAAATATTAGGTAATACCACACAACATAATTCATCATTTGGTCAACAAAGCTGCACATGCACAATAGCGTCTTTCCCAAATCGTATTAAATCACCGTTTTCTTCAATGGCAAGGTGAACTGTACAAATCTGTCACTGTCAACCGTCTTCTCTCTGCTTTGGCTTCTTTCATTGTGCTGTTATTATCAACGTGCATTACACGTCGTCTAATTTCCTTGCAAATTAGCCGATACTAGGCATATACATGTACCACGTTTTGTACAAGCTGTCAAGTTTACTGCCAGCCAGAAAAGTCGAGATTATCATTATTACAAAAAGAAAGGAATTCCAAACTTATCTAATTGTTTCTTTTCACGTGCAAAAATTAGCCTTCTGTGCACCAGTTGCTCAGATTTCTCGCTGACTCTTCTTTCAAAATATAACGTCCTTCGCTGTTTATATCAGTCACAACAGCAGTACAAGCGTACAACTAAACCGACAATATGCAACGACATGCACGACAGAAAGCTGCGTGAATATAAACGTTTTTATCCACCTCGTAAAAATAAAATGACATCAGCATTTACACGATGATGATCGTCAATATAAAGTTTATTGTTTGCCTAGGTCAGTAGTTCAGAGCCACCGTCATCAATATCTCTCCACCATTGTTTTAGTTGAATAGGATCCCGCCTGTGCCTCCACATACATATAAAGGATGATGACTACAATGGTAATGATCATGTTCCACTTTGATTGTAAGTGACAATAGGTATTTGGGTCAACTCGCATGCATATGAAAAGAAAGTAGAAACGACCAACAGGAAAATTTATGGATAGTCTTTAAAAAGGTATACGATGGCGGTTAGAAATGCAAAGTGGATAAGAAAAATAGCGAGCGAGGTTATTTACGATGATGCCACCACTTTTTCTAGCATTCTATTAACATTCTTTAAGACACACAAAGAAAAAAAACCTTAGTTTCGCGATGCCCCAAAGACCATCTGCACCAACAGTGTTTACGTTTAACATTGCATTGCCTGTAAACTGCCTCCAACCACACACAACAAAAACAAGCATTTATTTTGTTGTTTATGTGATATAAAAATTAAGCTTATCATCCTGATAATGATGATGATGATGATCAATATAGCTGTTGATGCCGAAGCACGAAGCAATTTATATCTGACCACCTACATGCAAGGAAGCAAAGAGATCCACTCCGCAGAAACTTTACGCTTTACGCCTTTCTCTCTCTCTCACCAGAGAAAAGCGTGTTGATGTGGGACCGGGTCTATTTTTAGGACCCCGTGCTCGGGTTGGTTGCAACGAGAAATAAACGCCATACAATGGATTGGAATAGACTAAATTTACAATTATTGAATTAAGTCGTTTATTCGGTTTGTATACCATTTGTTCTTCACACCACAACGATAATATCCTGATGCGACGAAACTGTGACGGAATACGACTGCGTAAAGTTAGCAGTGCTGCAAGCTCTCAAATGTGCAGTTTGTTTTTAATTTTCTTTTTAAGGATAAACATAATTACATTACGATTAGGTTCTGCAGATAGAAACACGATTAGCCTTGCAGGATCCCACGGTTGGTGGAAGTGTGAATGATTTTTAGAATGAACCCCGAACACACGTATTCAACCATGCTTTCATTAACAGGAAACAGTTTTTCCTGTAAAAATGAATACCTACACACAATGTGCGCTTCCATTGATGGTGCTACATCAAGAGTATCCCACACGTCGTCATCATCCATGCAAAGAGCACCTTGTACAAACAGTCACATTGTTCCTGTCAACAGGCTGGAGGAGGTGTATACGGAGTCATCAGCCGAAAAATCATTTGTTATTCCAAGATTGTTGTCACATTTTGTCAGTTTTTTTCCTCTCTGCCGCAAAATCATGAACAGGATGAAGTTGAAGCACAGCCAGCAAATTCCGGATGGTTGCAGGCGTAGCTGAACGTAGCCTTTGTATTTGAAGGGAGAAAAGAACCGCTGTTCAGGGAAACTTACACTAATATTCGTTACAATTTTAATAGGTATCATGACTCATGAATCATTGTGTTATAAAAATATCGTTCTATTGTAACAAAATTTGGAAGGTGACGGTGACGAAAAATGGGGGGAATTCAGGAAGAAAAAAAACACAGAAAATTTTAAATTTGCTAATCACTTTGATGATCTACGTTGGACTTTTTGGTACGCGAGAATTAAAAGGATAGCCTTGCCTAAAGAACAAAAGACGAGAGAAATGGTATCTTCGCGGCGGCATCGGCTGTCATTATAAATCTTATTTTTTCTCTCTCTTGCCAAGACAATTTCCGGATTTTGGTCTCCTCCCTATGTGAGTAGACAATTGGTAGCAATCAATATGAATTGGTTT
>JAHZNB010003236.1:0-14183 GCA_027744295.1 Callyntrura guangdongensis
TTAAAACCTGTTCATGAGAAACTCGAGTGGCAGGGCAGTAGTTGGGAAAAAGCGGCATTAGTAGAACCACTAGATGTAAATCAACAGTAAAATAATTGTTGTTATTTTGTGAGTGAGGTAACATTAATAATAATAAAGTGAAAATGTTCAAGTTCAAAGAGACCGAGTTGTTGGCCGGGACGACCTCACAAATAATAATCTAAATGGAGAGAGATATCTCTTGATTTTGAGTTGTAATAATAATTAGGGCATTTTCATCGACATGACAATATGCCTTAGAAGACGTTAATGGAAAAACGGTTATAAACGATGTTGATATCATAATTGAACTCGTAGTCACTTTCCTTTTCAAAAGTACGAGATTAGATTGCTTAGATGTAATTTATGAGAATAATGAATAATGAATAAATATTCTGTGATAATTTCACAGAAAGCTGTATCAAATTTCGACAGTTGCAATGCAACTGTAGCATGTAAATATATTGATATATAAATATATATATATTGATGACTTGATTTTGGTCACCTGAGATTGAGTTTGCTGACGACAAAATAGCCAATTAGAAGATATCACGACGGTGCAAACAAAGAAACTTCACCGATGATGGGAGAAGTTACCTGACTAACAATAAACATCCCATTTTTTCTGTAAGTACGTTGTAGCTTTCGCGTCTACAAACATAACTCCACCGTCTTGATTGTTTTTTGACAATTTCCGGAGTTTCAAAACAATGGCGTACCTATTTACGCAATTTCCATTTCAGCTGTCAACAGAGTGTGCATGTTTGTGCATTCATATCATTCAACAGTCAGGCAATTTCCGTTGTAAAAAGTCATGCGTATTGAATTTCACTTTAATTCTTTTGCTGAGTTGTTACAACTTCAGTTTTAATTCAGAAGTTAATTTCTACTGTGTTGTCAACAGACAGGATTTAAGAGTCAATCAAGTCAAATTGTTCTTTTTATGGTAAAGCATTGAGTAACATTCCACAATTTGTATTTTACTCTTCTGAGTATTTATTTTGAAATGATAATTGCGCATCTAATGCACAAATGAATGCTGTACCTGAAAACCAGACCAGAATCAATGAGGGATGATGAGTTGCTACTGGCTTAAAAATAAATAAATCACGTCATGCTCATCTTTTTAAAATGTGTGAGAAAAGATATTCCCACTGTCAAATGTGCATTTTTTATTTACTTTAAAAATGAAATTTACTACATTTACGTAACTTTAGCATATGCACGTTTTAAATATAAATCAACTGTCGTTCCGATACGACTCGCTTAGATTACCAATCAATCGGCATTGTATAGCAAACACTTTACAACATAATCTGCTGGCAATTTTTCCTCACCCTTACGCTTGTTAAAAAATAATGACCTAAAATCTCATTTAAAAATAAAAATTACTCATTTTTAAGGAAAATTACTTCACGTTGCTTGAGAAACTAATTTATTAAAAAACTGAAAATACAAACTTCTTGTCCTCCGAACAGCTCATGAGTAGATCAGCTAATCTGTATTTTTTAGTTCAGTTCAGTTTCAGCTAATCTAAATTGGTAGCACAACCTATTGTGTATATATTTTTGTATAGAATGCTTGAATGAGAAATGAATTTTTCTTCCTTTGACATTGTCCGTCTATCACTCCAGCTATTACACTATTCTCTCCTCTGTGATAAGATTTGTATGAAATTAGATCACAAATAGGTACTCCATGCCTGCTCACTATCAATATTTTTTTTAAAATCACGCAAGTCTGAGTACTTGCTAACTGTTTTCTCGCAGATTACGTAGTTTTAATTGCTTTGTTACCACCTCCTTTTAGCTTTCTGTATCAATCAATGACCCTGGAAGAACAAATGAACAGCGCTAGCTGACACCATAAAACATTCTACCTACATGTAATGCAAGCCTACCACCTACAACGAACTAAAAGTTATAAGTTTACAGTCCTGTTATTATAATTGTACGTGCGTACCTTGCTGTCGAAGAGTAAATTGAATTGTAGTACCTAATTTCGATTAGTTACAATTTTTTATCTAGTTTGATGGACATTAGAGCGGAGGGCAATAAATAATACGACTTGAGAATGTCTAATTGTGGGAATGTCCCTTTGTATCAAAATTAAAATTAGTACTTGCATACAAATCGCGTAGTTATTTTAATCCTATGAAGGCAGATGTAGGTACAGCCCTTGTGAGTATTTTATATGTGTATCATTTAAAGTTTTATAAAGTATACTCTCAACATGAAATGTTTGAGGAATACGAACAACAATTTATTCGTGGTCACTTCATAAATAAGACATTTTTCAATACTTAATCGTTTTAAATGATTTCTTATTGTCTCTTAGTCTTGTTAATGTATCCACTGTAAAAGGTAATAAAAAATGTTTGTGTGAATTTTTTGAGGAAGGATGTCCAGTTTTCAATTTGATCTACCTCACCAGAATCTTTGATTGGACGGAAACTTAAGCTTCTTATATTCTCATATTATAATTATCGTTCAGTCTAAGCAAAATTATTATCTCTTCCTGCCTTGCTTCCTCTTAATTTTTTTGTTCTCGTGTGGAGGAGCAAGTTGTTATTGGTAAATATCGTCAAATCATCATCCCATTATAATTTTCACTCCATTAATTATTTACCTTTGTGTACCTGTCATACAATGTTGCTCTACATTTTTTGAATTCCACATAATTTTTATACTAATTTTATTGTAATTGCTAACCTTAAATTACTACGTGCCAATAGCATTTCATTTCATACTTACCGCACATTATTTTGTAACCATCATTATTATCATCATTTATCACGCAGCGATTTGGGATAGAGTTAAATTGATCAATTTACTTTGTTGTAGCCATAGGAAATTGCAAACGCTGCTTATTATAAAACCATAAAAATCCAAATCCACAACCTCCAAAACCATAAATCTTAATTTTTCCTTCTAAAAGCAATTTTTATTTTAAATATAAAACTCGTTGAGAAAATAACCATTCACATCGTCATAAAATATTTAATTCACCTTTTCTATAAAAACGCCTTACACCGTTTTAGGAAAATTGAATAAGTATAATATATGGTGTGTTTCTTTCAAACAATTGACCTTTTACAATGTTTAAAATTTGTCATCCACTCATCCTTCTGCGCAGTAATTAAGGTCGTTCACTGGCCACTTTTACGCACAATGAATTGCGTAGCCATAAATATTAAACAGACTTTTCTAAACGGAAGTGCTAGAAATCCCTGTCAGCCCAGCCCGTAGCGTAGAAAAGGAATAGGTACCCCTTATTACGCTATACCGGGCGTAATACGTAGGGATATATTACACCGGAAACGAATGATGTTTTATAGCTTTTCGAACATTCTGTATAAGAATAATAAGCGGAAGAAGCCTTATTTTTCCCGAGTTTCCATTTAATGGTAGATCCGCCACTTAATATAGACAGAAATAATCTCGGTTACTTGAAACGCCGGAACGCCCTTCATATGTTAGCCACAACTAAACCTAGAACCTGTTGTCATTAGACTCTCTATAAAATCTCACCCATATCAGACAAAGGTCATTTCTTTATTCATGCACCTGTCACTTACATGTATTTATGTACTTGCCTGAAAAGAATTTATGCAAACGTTTGTGCAGTGTATATGCAGTAGCAAAGAAAAAATCCCCGACATGTTTATTGTTGCCTATGATGACCCAGTCGACGTTTTAAACATATTTTCTTTTTGTCTCTGTAAGCAAAGCCCTGTAAAACTTGTCAAACACGACGGTTTTATGTTGAAAGCCATGTAACCACCGGCAGCTTATTTTGTAAATCTCCTTCAAAAATGCAGAAAATCCTTTCGTCTTACGCATCATAAAAATGGTCACATGTATTATTCGTGTAGCCAGAAGACAGACAGGTTTCTAAACACATGTTTCAGTTTGCCTCCTGTGTTATTTCTACTTAACTACCAGCCCTAGTCATGTTACACACAACCTTTGCATTAGTATCACTCATTTCAAAGGGATTAAAAAAATTATTGAAAATAAGAGCCTACGTGCGTACGTTCTACCAAGTAAGTACACACGTTGATAAGAATTAAAAATTCACTAATCCTCCCACTACTCGGCCAACTCAAGTGTATTACACGCTGAAATATGTGAAGCACCGAGACCGAACACACACAGATACAGAAAGACACTTGTTTTCGCTTCAAGTGTGCGTAGTCATCATTATCATCCTCATTGTTGTCTTTGCTGCATTGTTGTGCTATATGAGTCAAGTGGCTTGGTATATACAACATCGACCATGCTTCAGTGCAGTGCAGTTTAACTTTTCGAGACTGCGAGGTTTTTGCTGCTACTACTGTGAATGAAGAAGGAGGAACTCCAACTTCCGATCCATTTCCCTGGTTTCTGACAATAGAAAGGGATATGAAAAACCCTGAGATTATTTTTATGCACCAGTGAGCATCATCCTCGTCATCATTTTTTTTGTAGAGAAACACACAACACAAAAGTGCATCATCCCCGTTATTGTACATTGCACTGTAAAAAATTCTATACATTTTTAAAACGTTGAAAAAATGTACAATTAGTCAGAGTTAACTTTTTTCTATTTTACAGTTCAATAAAAAATAACATTGCCTGAAGGTGAGGAAATGAAGTTTCTTTGCTCGCTTCACCTGCAATTTGAAAATGGTGAATACTTTTGCAGCAGCGGTTATTGTATGTAGCCGTGTGCTGCCAGAAAAAGTCCACCACCCACCTACACACTCACATACATATACACACCGTTTCATGTGTGAGAATAATGCTGTACACGTCTTCATTTAATTGATGAGGTATCCCATTCGTACATCATCTTCTGTGCTGCCTTTTTGTATTTTGTGCATTGTTAATTCCTCCTCTTCTTTCAAATGTAAAGTAAACTCATTTCTTTTATTATTTTCAGCACTCTTGAACTTGAATCCTTCATTTTACAGCGTCGTAATAAAATGGAAGAGAATGGACGATAATATGTGTACCTACCACAGACCATTTTTCTTTTCGTTTATTTCAAGTGTACTCTATATTATTCACAGTTTTATTTTTTATTACGTTAAAAAGTCGTAAAAATGATAAAGGACCCTATTATTCTTTTCCATCTCGCTCCCTTTTTCATTGGACTGTCACTTTCATTTCAATTTTATTTTTCTTGGGAAGAAGAATAGCAAAATGGGCTGAATTTGCGGATGTGTTACACACTTACAAGAGATACGTATACGTTAGTACTAGGCTAATTACTAATAAAATGATGATGGTGTGTCTGCATGGGATTTTAATGGGGTTAACTATCCACCATCATGGTTTATGCATTTATTTTGTGGCTTATCTTCTGTTCTTGCTCGTTCAAGTATGTAATTTTGAAGAAATTCTCAAGATACCCCGAGAACGAATGGAAACTGATGTGATTGTGCTGCAGCAGCAGCATCATCATAGGTAATACGGTAACCAAATACCGAGAACACGGTTATTACATTATCACAACATCAGAGAATCATATAATATATCACTTTAATAATCTGTATTTGACTTATCATTTAATCGTTTTTATTAAAGCCAGTCATTTTTTCTGAAATCTTGACAGTGCAGTGTCAAGTGAATGGAGTAGGACAGGGGTTTACAGGATGATCTCTTTTATTGCTGCACTCTTACCAAACGAAACGAGCATATATTTACTTTTCCAAATTAACTTTTTATAATTGTTAAAATGTGGTAATTAAAAAGATAAAGACCGTTAAATTATGTGAAAGAATTTTAAAGGCCATGGAAACAGGTACATACATAGCGGTCGAAGATTGTGCCAATAGCGTCTTATGCAGAGTTAAACGTCGCATAGAATATTT
This sequence comes from Callyntrura guangdongensis, assembly GCA_027744295.1. Classification (NCBI taxonomy): domain Eukaryota; kingdom Metazoa; phylum Arthropoda; class Collembola; order Entomobryomorpha; family Paronellidae; genus Callyntrura; species Callyntrura guangdongensis. The sequence goes on from JAHZNB010003236.1 coordinate 5,879, forward strand.
CAGATACTTTACAGTAAATATGCAATGGTAGGATTACGGAAGGAAAAGCATTGTCGTCTTTCGGTATAATTTGCACGGTTGATAGATCTATTAAGGCTACACATGAAAGTATGTTTTGTAGAAGAAACCGACAAGTTGAGATTTTGAGACAATCAACCTTGGAAGTTTCATGATCATTTGAAGATGTCGTATTATGTTATCTATCATCGCCAAACTACATCCTAACTAATAATCATCCACCTACCTAACCACTATACAGAGGGAACATCTCACAGTCAGGCAAATAACAATAAAAATTATAAACATGACAGTGATCATGATCACCATATCTCTTTTTACCAGAGGATGTTTCCCATGCATTTTTTTCTTTTTTCCCTCTCTCTTTACAGATTTCCCTTTACGTCAACAAGCTAATTTTTCAAAGTACAGAAACATCTTATTCTCTCACGCAATGCCACTCATTCCTAATACTCTGTCATTTTTACGTCATTCAGTTTTTTATCAACTGTCCATTCATTCATTCATGATGTTGTCCAAAGTGACGGTACTATTGGTGAAGGTGCCATATTAACATGTCGTTGTGTTAAACTAGCTTGTTCAACACGGCCCTTTGTCAAAACTTCATTTTTTTATTTTAACATCCCCCAATGATATCGCCACCACCGTGTGGTACTATTTTATAAAACTTTATCGGATCCCTATACACATCACAAAAGCAGGCAAATTACATTAATTTGCTGTATTGATGATCATTCAAAAAATATGTATTCCTGGTAACGTTTTAGAGTGCTGCAGCTAATTGCTTAAATGCACTTTTTGTTTCCCCCTTCTAAAAATTTCTTGGCCGTGAGTATTATCATAGAATGCATAGGTGCATATATGTACAGAAATTAATTTTCATTTCATTTAAAAAATGTCAACAGTCGTATTTTTTCTTATTATTGTACTAATTATGTCAAACACTTAAGTTTTTAAAACACCGGCTGCAATAGCAATGACTAGAAAAACAGATTAGAACATAAAAAGTTACAATGTGCTAATGAGTTGACATTATTTTAAAGCGATGCACTTACACGAAAATGTAAAAAAAATCTTTAAATTGCCATATTACCATAGGATTATCAATTATCATCGTCATCGTCCTGTTCATAGTGTTATTTGGTCTATGGTAAAAACTGTCCATTCTTCTCACGCCTACACAGAATTATTCACACACGAAATTCCTATATGAATACTCATACAGGTCAGCAGCAGACGTTATATAAATATTCATAAGACAAGACACACAAATATTATTTGCATGATTGGGAGATAAAATTGTTAGCGCCTTCACACACCACACGGCACGGATTCAGAGACAAACAAGGGGGCTCTCTATTTGTTGACAGTTTACAAAGACCAAAAAAGAAGGGGTTGGTAGTTGGTATGTACTTGTTGATGCACTCAGGACACAGACAGAAAAGATGATCATGACAGATAATTCCGTTGTAAATTTGCTGTCGANAAGGGGTTGGTAGTTGGTATGTACTTGTTGATGCACTCAGGACACAGACAGAAAAGATGATCATGACAGATAATTCCGTTGTAAATTTGCTGTCGATTCTATCAGCGAGTTCACTTTTGCATAAAATCGTGGGAAAATACGGTTTTTTAAGAGCAAAAGTAGTACAATTTTTAAAAACGTGTTTACACATTCTCAAATCCGGCTGTTTGTTGTGTTTCTTTTTGCAGGAGGGACCTCTGTCGTTTTGAATGGCTGCTGCAGCAGCAGTACCAGCCATACAGCTACAAGAAGAACGGTATTTTTGTAGGATCAGATTTATTGGTTAAATATCAGAAAGGCCCCATCACATTGCTGGAGATACATTATTTCCCGACACGACTGAACTCCGCCAAGGTCATCATGGCTGCTTCCACCCAGACTGTACCAACATCAATGTCGTCATTACCTTACATTTTCACAATGCGAAGAAGAAGAAAAACGAACAGATGTCAAAGTTTAGGGTCGTTACCGTTTTCAGTAGTAATTATCTTGGCTACCTTAGTATCATCAGTTATTGTTCTTGTGCATGGGAACAATGATGTCGACCTTCAAGTGCACAGACGACAAAGAAGATACCCCGAAAGTTACACAAATTCTTCGGGAACCCCGCAATCGAATGGTGAAGATAGTAAAAATGGATTTTTTGTACAAATTCCTCACTCAAATCCCCCCACAGTTCGCCCTCCACCTTACACCATTTCTCATGACAAGTGTCCACGTAAGTAGCAAAGCAAGATTCCCTTTTAATTTAAAATTTACAAGGTCAACTATACTACAAGGGTTTAAATGTTGAACTAGCACTAAATGTTCGAGAAAACTGGATTGACACTCTGTGCGGAGACCTGAATACTGGACATGTGCCTCAGAATCCGATGGGAAACAAATTTTTAGATGGAGGAACTTATCCCTTGTAAAAATGAATTACAATTTGCTTACTTGAACGTCATAAAAAAATTAAAAAATTGCATTGTAATTATAAGTTGTAGAAGATTTGCATGCTTGAGTTTAATGTAACTTGATTAATGATTAACAGTGAAACTATAAAAAATAAAACGTTGGACTTTTTTCGTCGCGCTCTGCCTATTCTCAAGTCGGACAAGTCTCTTCCCAAAGTGGCCAAGTTTGCTCAGCTTGGAAACTATGCGACTGTGCAATCACAACTTGCGTAAGAAGATACATTTTACAAAACAAAAATGCGTGTTTGCTTGCGTTGTTTCGGGTATGCATGTACGACTCCATTTCTGTTGAACCTGAAAAGTTGTTAACATTGGATTATTTAATGAACGTTAAGGCAACATTTGTATCGTGCCAAGCGAGGAATTGCTACCAGAGAGCCGGCCGATCCGAATCCTCTGCTTTTTGATGCTTCTTATCCGGACAGTTATTATTACGATGATTCTGCCCCTGCTATGGGCACAAGAAGAAGACGACAGCACGCGGGAGGATCAGTGGGAGGAATCGATCGTGGGTCGGGTGGGGGCAACAATGGATTCTGTGAAAATCGACTGTAAGCTAAACTGGAAATACATGATACGTGCTGCAAAGGCTATTCTAATTTGTATTTCTATTGATAATTTTTTTGTTATGATTTTAGCATGGGATACTACAACCGTCTATGCAAGTTGTACAACGCCATGTGGGGCAAAACACCTCACAACATTCAACGAGATATTTCTGGAGAAACACGACGTCAACATGGTTCTCGCTCCACTTATCTCAACCAACACCAACATCACCATAACCCTCACAGCCATGTTCATCCCCACCCCCAACATCATCATCCCATCCATCATCCTCAACAACAGCAATCCGTCCAGCAACAGGCCAACTCCAAAAAACACTTTCGCCAAGCTTTCCACACCCGGCCTGACATGACTGTTGGAGAAAGCGACTGGACCAAAGCTTCTAAATTGCTCAACACTGGCGTCGCCGCTACTGTCCCTTCCTCCAGTAACCAGAATCCCAGTAGTGCCTCCCCCGATATCACTTTTCCTACCACAGTTAAACCTTATTTTTCTCCTTCATCCACCACAACCCGGGTTCCCTCTCCTGTAATGCGACAAACCACCACTTTGAAACCCTCCCTCGCCTCTTTCTCTAGTATCCTTGGTGACCAGGAAAATTATCCAGATTACTTGTACAGCAAAGGCCAGTCGTCCGCTTCCTTGGAGGAAAATTTAAGCAGTGGTGGGGTGAATTACAGTAATGAATTAGGTCTCCCTTACAAGAAGCGGTCAATACGGTCGGTAAAAGAGCAATCGTCTGCTGCCTGTGATGGATACGATGAGGTGGGATGTTACCAAGTAAGATTGTTCTACGACTGGTTTCTCATTCCAGGGTCGTGCAAATGCTGGAAAAGACAATTTGATTTTACTCTGGGATCTAATGGATAGTAACGACAAAAAATATATACACGTACATCAGTATACAATTTTAGTCGAAAATATGCTTTATATTCTCTCTCTCTCTCTCCCGTTCATTGTCAAATAAGAAACTGTACATAATTTGTAATTAGCGTGTATTTTCAATGCAAAAAAGAACAATAAAGAGTAATTTTATAGGCAACCCATTTTTCTGACTTATTGTGTAATTCTCAGAACTTTTGCTTAATTAAATCATGGCTATTGCATGTGTGCGCATATAGGCATCAGTATTAAATGCGTATCAGGACAAGAACAAAAGTTTGAATTATATCTCTGTACTATTTTGATTCACGGTACAAATGTTAATTCTTTTAAATACATATATGGTTTACGGTAGCGGGGCATAAAAGAGTGCAGTTATGAGATTTTCTGTCAGTTTACGGTAAGAAACACATATCACGTAGTAAAATTTACCTTTGTTCTTTTCTAATTAGTAATTAACTTTTTACTTGTTCTTCTAAGGGATGCCCACTTGATATTATCACTACTGTTGTTATTATTTTGGGTTAATCTAACACACACCAACAAATTAAGAATTTGTGATGAAGATATTTGGTTCGAGTACGAAATGGATGAATGTCCAGGTGGTATTCAGATTCGTGACGTGAATCGATGGTTTAGCAATACTCGAGATAAAACGTGTATTTGTGGAGACGGATCGTAAGACTCATTGCCTGAAAACAATTGTGCCGTTTTATTGTTTCATAACGGTTGAGTACACAGTATCTGTTTGTATAAAATTTTCTAGAATTTTACAGTTCAATGGAAAAACGGAACAATGGCATCAGCATATTTATCCCTTGGGTTTTCCGAATAATCTGGTACCTTTGCTTGGCTCATGGCTTGACTACCGTCTCCAAACAACGTGGGAGATGCTCCAAGGTTCTGAGTCCAGTGTTCTGTTTATTAGCGTAAAAAAGTATGAAAATCCGGTCAACTTTCCTACCAGAGCTATAGATCTTCTTCTGGAGAATTTCGAGCCAAACCGCGTTGCAGGCAACTATAAAATTTCTTTTACCACGGGAAACAATCGACGTTCAGATGCTGAATTGTGGCATCTTCTTCGCACCATCATAATAAACACTCAAGATCCTGTGCTTATCGTGGAGGATCCAAAAGCAGAATTCAAACGGTTTCACTGCGCGTACAACAGTGCCGCACCTGAAGTTATTCTGTCCAAATACATTAACACGGAATGGGGTAACCAAGGCTTGGCCAATAATTGTGACAACAAATTGTACCCGTCTTTCAACAGGACTCGTTACCTTTGTCCTGTGGATTGCGCCAAAAGTGGACAGTATGTTCCTCCACCACCTTCACCTGATAAAGACCAGCCTATTATAGCCTTCCGCAAGATGATGCAGTCCATGGTGGAAATTGCAATCCGGTTAAAATATACCGATAAATTTGTCAAGTTTGGGCCTACAGATCACCCGTACGCCGCCATATTACAGAGTACGGCGCGTGTTTTCTTTCGAGCGTTCCCCAATGTGGTTCGTTGGGACACACTCATGTCAGCTACAGCCTTGTTTGGAATAGCTTTTGAGGGCTTGGTACCCTCAAAAATGGAGAAGGAAATGTTTGACCAAATTAAAATCATGCTGGGTCGATGCTCCATTCAGGAAATGCGAAAGGAAAAGCAACACAACAAATTATTTAACGAAGTTTGTCCCTCCATTAAAAATGCGGTGTCGCAGGAACTAAACAATAGCTTGGCTAACGTGAATTTAAATACGGGTTCCACACCTACAAAACAAAAAAGAGCCGGGATACCAGATGGCCCAAAATTGCGCGTTTCTTTTGGAGGAGACTACAATGTTATGATAGAGCTTTTGTGGAAAACCGTTCAGTTTACACATGCCACATGTCTTGCAAGTGCTGATCATTATCCCAATGTTCATCATTTTTATACGAACGCCATGATTGAAATGTTTAGCTCGCCGGCAGTTCAATTGTTGTGGTTTCAACAGGCCAAGTTTGAATATAGGCAGTTGGGTAAGGTGATGATACACATATTTCCAGAGTTGCCTGGACACGTGCTACCGACGATTGAGAAGCTGTTGGGACAAATGAAATTTGAAACGCACTTTAACATTTTGAAACGGCCAAAAATTAAGTAAAAATATACAAGCTTAGCATGCATGGGTATATTTTTTTTGCAATAAATATTTAATCATTATTCTGATCATGGTACAGAGACTTGGACAATAGAGACATGAGATGTGGTGGCCATGGGAAACTAATATGGGGTGGAAGGGCCTGTTGCTATCAGAGAAGCGACGATGATAAATTTTACTTTTTAAATAAAGTTGCGTTTGCTAAACTGTAAATAAGAACCAGAAAATAAAGAAGAAAATGAAAATGTGTAAATATATTTGTTATATTTAAAAAACTCGAATTTTAAAATTCTGATTTCACCAATCGATTCGTCATCCCTTCGGCTCCACTGGGAATGATTTGATTGGTAACTCAGTAACGGCTAGGAAGTTCTGTTTTCACTAATTGATTGCACATTCCCAGTGGAGTTGGTGAGAGTTTTTGAGAGGCGGGTTGGAAGGGTTGATCATAAATACAGTGATTACTTCGTCACTTTGCTACTATTACTTTGTAGACTTTTAAACTTTTATCTTTTAATGCAGATTAACTTTTTTATTTCAGCAATTTTTTGCACCAGAAACGTACTGACTTCCAATCATGGTCAGAGAGGCTATTTATTTTAAACCTTCAATATTTTGTTTAAATCATATAGCCTATTATTAATAGGCTTTTAACATTAACATATATTGTAGACATGAAAGTATTTAATTTCATTTGCGGTTTTTGTTTTAACGAGACAAAAAATGTTACTATAAATCTTAACATGACAATAACAATTGATAAATCTAAATACGTTTATGGAAAACGGGTAACAGTTTTTAATCACTGCCAAACATACATACATTACATTACATAGTAGTTAAAGTCTGAAAATAATTACCTATCGCATTATTGCAAGCAGCATGAGTAAAATATTACGAGTTAATTTGTACAATGTATGCATTACATAACTACCGACAAAAAATATTTTTTTCGAAGTTCATTCTGCATCAGAAATCAAATTTAAAAAAAATTCACGTGTGAACAGCCGCAGAGTAGGCACTATATATACATGTAGGTACATTTACTATTATCAATGCTTGAGCGGTTTTAACCAGAGAGAATAAATGCTGTTGTTTACCTTGTAAGTCAAACAATCATAGCCTAATATAATCATTTGTTTGTATTCAAGCATCTTGCAATGTTCAGTTTTACATAATATGTGTAGTGTACCTACAAACTGTATATTGCGGTTCAGTGATTGCAATATTGTACGCCGCCGCCACGAGATCTACTTGGATAAAAGTTAAATTAACTAACTTGAAAGACAAAAATTGTATCAATTTTTATTTTTGTGCATCATTATCCTTATGTCGTCATGGAAACCAGGAACTGGACCATTTACAGAACGAGTTAAAACATTCACACAGCTTTGCACCACAGAACACCCTCTAAAGTTGGTACTACACACTACACTACCCTCCACTCCGAGGAGTTAAATGGCAAGATATCATCAATCTATATATAAATCTTATGGGAGTAACTATTGAAAGCATTCTTTTATAGCCCCGTTTTGATTACTAGCATTTTCCTCCATCCAAAAGCAAAATTAAATCTATAATACAAAAATTCTCGTACGTTTATCAACACAACCGTGTAATTTAGATCACAACAAAATAAAAATAAAAAACACTATTTCTACCCGAGTCAGCTTAATTTTAGCGCAATGCTATTGCGCAACGAAATTTTCTTGAAAAAGTAAGTTAAGATTAACGCGGGAAACAGTCCATAAGTCTAAAAACATCAAATATTACTACTCAACAGACAAGCTAAAATGCCATTTATACGACGTGTAGACAAAATGTAATTTCATCATCTTGGAAAAATAACAAATAAAGCCGCGCTATTTATTTCGTGTAATTTTGTTAAAAACTTCACCACCCGAGTCGACGCAATCTCTCCATGTCGATGAAAAATATGCAATGAAACCAGGAACTAGTTTGCGCTGTTGGGTGGGATTATGGTGTTGCTAATAGACATGTTTCATTATTATGTAACTCGAGACCATTTTTACACGCAGCAAAATTAAACACTGAAAGCCGGTGTAATTATGAAAGACCGGTTTTAAAAGCTGTATTATATAACTGCACTAAAATCAGTGGCGCGAATCGAGGACGTATCAAACCATTGTGAACAAACACCACGGCAGCTGGAATAACTATTGACTATAGCATACGTACTTGTGGGTGGTAATTAGGTTGTT
>JAHZNB010003237.1:0-14698 GCA_027744295.1 Callyntrura guangdongensis
CTCCTACTCTCCACGTACATGAGGATAAACAAGCCTGTCACGCAATGACACAAAAGGAAAACAACGTTGGTCCACAGAGGAGTCGTTTTCTCATTCGAGCTACTCCAGATAAAATCCAAACTCCAGCTTGTGTCATCTATATAACATTCGTTTTTTAGATTACAATAAGTATAAAGTAATGTTTTTTGTAATTAGTACTAAATCCAAAGTATAAAATCTTGTCAGTCACGTCAATATACCCAAAGAACAACATCTTTCATGCAAGTCTTTTATGTTTGCTTTCAAGTTTTCTGGCTTTGAGGAGCACAATTCATCTTTTAGTAAGGGATGTGCGATTTTGCAAAGTCCATTATCCAGTGCCCACAAAATGGCCACGTGAAAGTTCCAAGGAAGAGTAAATGGTTGTAACACTTGCAAACAATATGCTACTATTGTGCCCACTTGACTTCCAAAAACGTCAAAGTTAATAATCGTGTACAATAAAAAGACAAACAGGCCTGATGAAATAAAAGAAAATTGATAATATATTATTGACATTATTATGGCGGCAATCTAAGGAGTAATGTTTTGATTGTGAAGTGATTTTTTTTACCAAAAAACTGATTCACACTAAGCGTTGCGTAATAACTGGTTGATTTTTTCAGCCAAACATGGCTCCAACCGTAGCTAGAAATAATTGATGCAAAGCCACCAAATGATGTGGTAATAACAAGGAGAACTAAAAATGAAAACGAATTTTAAAACCGAATTAGACACGTCAAAAACCAATTTTCTCGTTTCGAGTCAAACTGAAAGGAAGCTTACTAATAAACTGTGGATCTTTAAATATTTCATGACTCGGGGCAAAGTAGATTAGTGCAGTAAGCAAAACGGTCAACAAAACGTTGCATACGGAATCTACCATGGCAGTGGCAATCCAGTAGAGTCCATTCCATTCCAAATTGTACATTTGGTAGCGCTTTAGCTAAATATATGTACCACCGATAGATAATAAATTAATTTTTAATGAAATGGGAGTAATACTGGTAAGCTTGAAATTCGTAACAGGATAGTAGAACATATGAGAGTACTTTGCAAAGTCTTTCCGAACAAGGTTGACTAACAAATCCCGAGGTAAAAATAAAATATCCAAAAGCCAGTGACACAGTCAGTGTGACATCCACACCAGCGGCAGTTATAGCTTCGGGGAATGTCGAATTGAGAAGCATTGTGAGTTGTTTAACATGCATCATTGATTGCCCATTCATTCCAACCGTATATTTTCCATTTCCAGAAAACTCGTAGTCCAACAAGGTGTTAAACATCAGTATCAAAGATAACGGAGCACTGTGATGATGACCAGGGGAAAAGAGCGCGGTAACTTTTCTGTTATCCGAATTGTTCAATTGTGTGAAGTCTGCGGCAACTATAACTTCATCATGAAGATCATCGAGGTTGTCCTGATTGTAATGAGTGGAAAAGTTGGAGTTGCCAATGTTTTTGAACTTGCGAATGTTATTGGGGGATCGACCGACTACAGTCTTAAATGCCTTGAAAAATTCCTTCAAACAGAAAAAATGCCAGTATGTTGATTTTTTGTTGTTGGTTAAATTTTTACTACCTTTTATAACTTTACCATTGCTTCTTGGTCATTTGGAGCTATTCTGTAGGGAACTATGGGGGTTGTCACTTCAGTGGACGTGTTATATGCAACATCAGGGGAAATTAATTGTTTAGAAAAATGGAGGTTTGTGGAACTTATCACTATTAGCACAAGGAGTAGTGGTGCCATCGTCTAAAAATGGATTTATATCGGGTTAATAAACTTTATATAATGTTGCTAATTAAACCCCGCTTCAGCAACGAACCTTATATGATTCAGATTACCTGCAATAAGACGTGACGATAGTTTCCTATAACATGATTTATTCTTTTGACAATTAACGCCCATATGCCTCTCCAGCAACTACAACATGTCTTTTCTGGGTTGAAGGTATGCACAGGTACGGGTCTGCTGTGAACATCGTCATACATAGGATAACCAAGTTTAGTATCCACTAAATCTAACTTTAGGGCATCGGTTGAGTTCAATAGGTGGACGTAGTCATCAATTCTACAAGTCAATTAGGTATATAACAATTCTTTAGAGATCATTACATCGACCAAAATGATTTCTCGATAAAATGTAAGATAAACTCAGAATGATCATGCCATATGCTGAGCTGAGCGCGTTCTGTCAGTCTGTAAGTAATTCCGCCGACACACAAACACAACAACCTTCAGCTAAATACGTATGTACCATTTAACAAATGTATAAAAACTTACTCCTCAAATGCATTTTCAATGCTGTGCCATTTAAACTCAAATTCTTTCACGCCAAGTTTTAACATAACATTTTCGCCATTGAACGCCCTAAAAAATGCTGGAAAATTTGCACGTTCCACAGGCGGTAGTAAATAGTTTATGCTATTTTCAAATTGCACAGAATCATTATGGTTAACCGGTTGCATTTGGGCATCCGTAGGGGAGGGAACTGTATCCCCATCTTTGAAGCCGATGTCACTTTTTCGAACTGGTATATCCAGAATTGTTTTGCTCTTAACTCGCTTATATTCAACCTTCATAACGGAAGATTGGTTCTGCTGGTCCCAATTTTCTACCTGAAATGCTTTTTTCACCTGTTTTAAACCTCCTTCCCGTTCTCGAGCAGTCGGAACGTGCTCTTGTATAAATGACAGGATTTCTTTAGAGTTGGCATTTGGAATGGTTTTCAAATTCAAATGATAGCCCGTTTCTGTTAAATTCAGGAGACCTTGATTACATGGCAAAGTCTAGTAAATTTATTTAATGGGTTCTGGAAAACATTTTAATAAAAGATTACCCAAAAGTTTTTCTAGTTTTGCAGGGGCTCCGACACCCACAACTCTTCCTTGTGACATAAGAACAATTCGATCAGCCACCTGATAAGCTTCTTCCACATCTTGGCTGGCCAAGAAAATTGTTTTTCCTTTCGCCTTAAGTTCCTGTAGTTGCAAGCACAATTTTACAATTTACTGTTCCTTCTACATATTTCATATTGGACTTCCATATTTGCAACTGTAACGGCACCTTCAGTAATTTCCAAATCTGACGCTTTGAATCCAATTCAAGCAACCTTGAAGGCCCGCATGGTTCATCCAGACACAAAATCGGTGCATCACCGATCAATGCCATTGCTACACACAAAACACGCCTTTGCCACTTGGCCAGCTTCCACATCATATCATCACTTTGCGACAGAAGACCAACGGATTCAAGTATGTTTTTTGCTTCTTCTTTGGCGTTTTTACTACTAACCCCTTTCAACTTTCAATTTCAAATATATTTAAATATTATTGTTCAAGGTACTTAAAAACGTACGTACGATATGTGTTTGATTATATTTTTTGGCAAACATATGGCAGGGAAAACACCTTTGCGATCAGTTGCATATGCTCCATCACTGTAAGGTACTCGCAAAGTAGGTCGTCCTGCATGCATATGTTTAAAAAACTTTGGACCTTTTGAACATCCTTTCGAACATTGTAACCAAACACCGTAACGGTACCTGAGGACGGAGCACATGCACCACAAAGTAGTCTCAACAATGTTGTTCTGCCAGAATCCATATGTCCAAGAAGGACGGTTATTGTTCCACTATAAACACTAAACTGCACATTTTCGACGCCAAAAACTTTACCAAATAAATAATACTTTTTGGATACCCTCTTAAACTCAATGACAGGAACATTTGCGGATTTGTTGGAAGCAGGATCAGAATTGTTGCTTATCTTGCTACCAAGATGTTCAGTAGAAATAACCGGCGTTTTCTCTGAAACATCTTTGTTTGGATCGATGAATCTACATCGAATGTTCTGAAAGGATTTCGCTTTTTGTTAAAATATTTACAAAAGCATTCAAACAATAGCATAATATTCGAACAATCGAACATCTTTTCTGATTCACCTCAAAAAAATAGTTCCACGGTTGTCGCAATTCCTTCGGTCCCGGATTTAAGTTATCCACGTACAAAGTAAGAAGAAAATAGATAAAGAAATTTAAAACCATCATTAACATGACATCAAGCAACTTGAACCCGGATTTTTGGGTCAAGGAGAAGTTTACACTGAACTCCCAAGTTATGGAACGAACTGTTGTTAGAATATATACGGCCCAGTGTATGCATCCACAGGGTATCAGACAAGATATCATGAATAAGCTAAAACTAGAGCCGATGTCAAATATGTGGGTTTGGAGCATTTGAAAAGAAAGCAACCAAATGAGTATTCCCAGGTAAGTCGCCATCTTTCCTGGTAAAAATAAAGACAGAAAATTTTGCATAAAGATAAAACAAGGCATAAGTTGAGTTATGATTTCGATTTCGATTTGATATGCTGATACAATACATTAGATTTAATTTTTTGTACCTCTTCGAAAAAAAGCTGCAACACAAGTGCAAAAACTTAAACAAGCTAGGTTGTACAAAGCTAGTACACAGAACCACAGCTTGGGATCGCCATATTTTACAAGTGGCCCGGTTCTAATGTTAAATGAAATAAAGAGGAGCCAAGTCTGTATTGCGGCCACGATTAGCTGGATCAAATATTGGTTCAAAATCCAGTGAAACCAATATGCACCTCTTGGAAAACCCATCAGTTGCAAGTACAACTGGATGAATTTTTTTAAAAAAGCCACAATAAATCGGTGCAATAATACAGATGCAAATTGTGAAAACTGAAACATTTACCAATAGAATAGCATAATATATAGGAGTACCTTAAAACCGTTTTCTTTCTCAGTGACAGGACCTTCTACCACTGTATAGAATACGGGCACAATTGAAAGTACCAATATTGTGGCTAACATAGAGTCAATCCCTTGATAATCATCCAATTCAACCTCCAAATTTATGTCTTCGACTTTCTCTTCATATTCTGACTTTAATGTATACGCAGAATGAGGAGGATAAGATAATGATTGAGTAGAAAGTGATATTGGATTTGAAACATTTTTTTCCAGTTCTTTTTGCACAACACCATAAAATGTTCTTAAAACCGCCAACTCAATTCCAAGAATTTGATTGTATTGGTTTGCTAGGTAGTACGATAAAATGTTGATATAAAAAAAGGTTGCAGAAAAAAATATTTTCAGTGATAATTGAATTTGTCATACGATTGTTCTTATTCAGATCAAAAAAGACAGGAGAAGGTGCAAAAAAGAACCCTGGCGCCTTCTGAGCAACTGCCACAGTAAACTGCAAATGAAAATGTGGACCAAAGAGATAATTGAATTTGTCATACGATTGTTCTTATTCAGATCAAAAAAGACAGGAGAAGGTGCAAAAAAGAACCCTGGCGCCTTCTGAGCAACTGCCACAGTAAACTGCAAATGAAAATGCGGACCAATACCAAATTGAGAATTTGGTGGGTCAGCAACTGGATTATATATTTCGATTCCAGCAATAAAAATATCGTTCCCACTTGTCAATTCTTGTCTAATAGCGCTTCTTATCACACCCTCCTTCTTGTCAACTTGTTTCAAGTCTACAGGAGGATTGTATCGGTGTCAATAAGGATCAGTTATCATTTCATTGGGTTTTTATAATAGCTATTTGTGATGTCATGCAATCATATAGTTTTTTGTAATGTAAAAAAATCCTCAAATCTTTTTTCAACTGTCAACGACCTATGTTAAAGTTTGCTAATCTTTGTTTTAGATCCTCCGAAAAATATTTTGCGAATCGTGTGTGCTTGTTTGCCATAAAGTATCCGATAATTCCCTTTTTACCGCTGGTGCAAGAACTTCCACAAATATTCTGGTGAAGTGTCTGTATTCAAGAAGAAATAATATAATCCGTCAATTAATGACTAGTAAACAACAGGATGCGCGACAGTTCTGACATCATGATGATGACTCTGATGGTTCATACCCTTTCATCTAACGCAGCATAATGGGTCCAATTCCTTTCATCCATTTGTAACAACGTTCCTAAATACGCCGTCATTCCAATTAGTATAAATGGAGGAATCAAAATTTGTAACAAGGTAAGCAACCAATGTCGTTTCCGGTACATCCATATCCTGTAAAATGTTGTGACAAATACATCTCGATTGTGCCCGACGTCTAGGCGTAAACAACGTCTTTTGGGTTTGACAGTTTCCGATGTTGTCACTGGTGGCACATATGAACCTTCATAGTTTGTGGCGTCTTCTTTTTGAACTTCGTCGCCAACTTGGGAGGGTTCACTATTTAACTGTGTCGTAGATTCCTGCATATTTGTACGACTTCTTGAACGTTTCAATGAAAATACCAATAGCTTATTATACTCTCTCTAAAAAAATTTGCTTCAGATAATATCCGGAAAGTGAATGAACAGTTGCAAGATGAGAGCATAAATGCTGATATATGCATGTCGAGCGAGATTTTATATATCAAAGTCGTTCGATTTATGAAACAAAACTACTGGTAAAATCAAGCATGTTTTACAATATAAATTGCTCATTCTGCAACGGCCAAAAGCAGTAGCCATAGTGTAGTTCGTAGTACACCTGAGAATTTAACAATCAAACAACAATGTTTGGGCCATTATGGAATAAATAAATAAACAACGCAGATAATTGATGGGTGTTATATGTAATAAGTTTATAGTATATCACGCTATATATCATACCCAACTATACAATGTGCTACGCTGATTGTTTGACTTTGCGGTCACCGTGTAGAGTCGAGTGTCGGTCATGCTAGGTTTTTATTTAATTTCCACTATTAAACGCGTTAACAATTTTATAGTTTGATAATATCGAAGTATTTAATTTAAACTCTTTTGAAAATTGGACTATTTATTTGTATTTTCTAAACAAGTTTTACATTTGACTATGATATGAGTAGATATTGATATATTATACTAATTTTCTGGAAAGATCACGAAAATGGAAACATCACTACGATTGTTATAACATAGTATATATTTTTATGCATCATGATGGAACATCGTCATAAATAATTATTATTATTACGCAAACACGGTACTTTATTACGAATAATGAAATCATGCAAAACAGTAACAGTTACATATTTATTTTGGTACATATTGTATATTGATTTTTCTACAAAAGGACAAGATTCAAGATATTATGTTGTGGACCACCTCATGAAATAAATATTAATACTTTCCAACTTGAGACAACAAACACTGGCAATAAAATAGCTACGGACATTTAGTATACTGACAAGTGACTACAAAAATTATTGACAAGATAATATAATTATTACTTCAACTCTTTAAAACTCTAACCCCGTAAATATTAGTTAATACATTCAATACAATATCTGCATAATATTGACTAAATTTTACTCCTTAACTTGTACACCTTAACTAAAACGATTGACTGAGACGAGTTCAAAGTTTGCTTGCTGTGGTTGTCGACGTAGATAACATTTTTATTGTGTTTCAAATTCTAATTACCCACAACATTTTAATTAAGGAAGAACTATTTTTTAAATGAATCGTTGAGGTAAAGATTAAAAGAGGAATATTATTACAGCAAATACATTGAAATTACCACAGAACAATGCATGCACATGATATTCAGACATACAAGTTTATCCACGACGATAGAGGGCAGTTGGGTTTAGATTAGTTATTATTATTGAATGGAAATATTGAATATATGGTCTATACACATGAAAATTCTAAAAAAAATCTGGTTGATAGTTGATAGTCATCATATAGTTCACAGAGTAAATATAGCTCTCTCATATACGATTATTATCTTGAAATTGAACAACGCTTCAGTAAAACTGAATTACAGCCACGTTTTACTGAATTCTTGCAGTCAGAAAAACTTACCCTCTCTGAGCTGTCAACTTATTGCTAGATATTATCTGGTATTGAACATTCTTGCAGTCAGAAAAACTTACCCTCTCTGAACTGTCAACTTATTGCTAGATATTATCTGGTATTGATAGAATAATAATATTTTACACGTTATTTTCTGCTATAATTATGACTGATTTTACACAGTAACATTATATTATGGGTATGTTTATGTATATTTAAAGACTAGCCTGCAAATACTTTTTATTTAGAGAAAATGTACCTCTTTTGTTACACGTTTTTATATTGCTTTCTACGCTATCCACAAAATAAACATGAGCATGCAAAACGATTTTCTAGATCCTCCATAAGAAAATAATTTGATAAGAACTGCAAACTTGAAATTTAAGTGTACCAATTATTACTTCTATTATTTAATCTTTATACTGCAAAAATTATGCGTGTGGGGTGATAAGGGCTAATTAATGGGAAACATCTGACTGGAACAGTAATTAGACTATTATGGTGACACCTTTGAATGGTATTTTCACCTTTTTACTGCTGCTGCAATGCCTTGTCGTGATTGAGATATTGATTTCAATTGCTACTAATAAACTAATAGACAAGTTTCTAGTTTCTAATAGAACGCCGGTTGTGATGACTGACCAAAGGATTGGCGTCTGATTGCAACTCGAAGAACAAGCTAAATCGCATTTCCGCATTTGAGTGTTATTGTGTGGTTGGTTTCATTCGTTTTGACAAGCAAGTGTGTATGTACATTTTGACATGCATCCTGTATCTAGCTCCTTATTAAAATATTTACGATATCACACTCGTTATTTGTTGGTACTTATCAGGTACAACCTTACCAATACCGTGACAGTCCCGAAATTGAACATTCCACAATTCCAATTTCATCAAGGCAGGCAAGTGGTCAAGAATGCGGGATGAACCGGCGTAGTAGCCCAACGCTAAAAACTTCAACTCTACCATCTCCTGTTGGAACGTGAAGGTATGAAGATTGTGTCGAGGAGACTGTGGAAAACAAATGTGAAGACTGTGGAGAGTGGATGCAAGAGAATTCATGAAACGTTGCAGGGTCGGTTTCACGATGGGAGTGAAACTGGGTCTTCGGTTTTGATTTTGCCGTAAAAATTCTTGACGGAGTTCCCCGTCATTATCATTGTCTTCTCCATCCTCGTTATTGTCATCGTTAATGGGCTGGAGGTTATCTTCATTATTTCCATCCCCAAATTGCAAATCTTCCAGGTCTAAAATAAGGGTGCTTAACGGCAGATTCTTTCCTGTCAGCAATCGCATTTGAGCATCGGACAGGGCCAAACAAAAGTTGAGAATGGAGAGTCTTGGAACTTCGGAAGTGATAATGACACGTGCTAATACACAATTGATGTAGTCATCAAAGTAGCGTTTTGATCCAGGAATGGAAATCTCTTCTACGTTTGGTGTAACAGAGAGCAGTTCAGCAAAAAAGACCTGTGCACGATCAGCATCGCGATCTGTCAACAAAATATCTAGGTTCAGCTTTTCCAATCTTGGGAGCACCACCCGTTCACGGCTTGGTTCTCTTTCGTTTCTTTCGGGAAACAGATGCGCCGGGACGCCCCACTTCATTTCCAGGTCCAACTCCTCCAAGTTGTTCAGTCTGTCGTGCCACACTTCGCCCATGTGTGCTAGCATTTTTGGAAAGTTATATGGAAGGAGATCAGTTGTGTACTTGAGACGCTTGATTTGACAACCGAACCTTTGGAAAAACTGGTCAACCACTTCAAGTTCCGTTGACGGATCACAGTAATCAAAATGGAAACTACGATGGGAGTAACAATATAGACTATTGTAGTAACAGTCCTCATGATAATCACGGCTGGAGGAAGAGCTGACTTCACATTGGTTGTTGTCCACATTAAAGCAAGGCCAGTACACGTCGTTCTCGTCATCAGTCCCATTTTTCTCTCCGTCCTGCTCTCCCATTTCCTCGTACTCCGTTGACAGGGAGGATAACTCAGAGCACAGGGATAAGGAAGAAGAGCACGGCCCAGAATGAAGTGAGATCGGCTTTATCTTCGCCACGTATGTCTCCAGTTGAGGAATCGATTTGAAGACAATGACTTCCTCTCGCTGGAGTGCTTTGCAAGCAATTTCATTGTACTGGGAACTGACTAGTCGGCAGGACTTCAGGTCTGGGACGCTGAGGTAATTTAGTATGCTGTCCACAATCTAAAAAACCAACAAATAATTAAACAATTACAAATTACAGCCACTGTCTTTCCTTTCCTACGAAAACTTTTATCTAAAACATTATTTTCCGGTTCCAAGCTGGAAACCCCTCGCGAAAAATCTACAGATTTCGTTTTGTTTTCTTTTTCTCACGTGTGGAATACACATGGGATGAGGCTTGCGCTCCCATGTAAAGTCACTCTCCGGCTTGGATGATGTTATGTCCATTGAAGCAGCAGCCTGGAATACGACGAGTTAGTTTTCTCTTCAGCAGCAGCGTTTCTTTTCCTGGTCCGGCTACTACTGCTGCTACTTTTCCTTTTTGCACTGCAATATATACCAGTCAGAAAACTTAGCACACGTTTCATAAAAATATCATTCTCAATACCAAGTTGACGATCGCTTTTACATACCCGCATACATACATATTGTTATAACATGCTATATATATTCGAAAAGGTGCTACTAAAATTTACTCTCTCCACTGTATTGTCACATACTTTATAAAAACACACATTATATTATATATAGCATTGCACCATTTTTCTACCAAATAGCAACCAAGCACTACTCCAACTCCAACGTTTCTTTACGGTATGCCTGTACACGACATACGATACCCTGCAAAGCACTTTTTATCATTTCGATTACTTCCAACAGCACAAAACTCGCTGGTTGTTAGACTTGTCCTTAGCCCACTACTAAGAACTCTTAATATCACTCTCACCTAACATTATACTACATGGTATCAGCACACTGCTAATGCAAGTGAGCCAAATTGATGATAACACAACATTCACTCGCTAATGGTAGCACAACAACGTAACTACCAAATAGAAGCAACGTTATAAAGCACGCTAAACACATACACTACCACTGCTACTACGGAGTGGCACTGAGATAAACGGGAAAGCCCTTATACGAAATGAAAATCAGTAGGGGGTTCACAGCAACAACTTTTCCACTTTACATTCTCCCACCACAGCCTCCATCCACACTCTCATTTTCCCTAGTGCGAATATTTCTACGTTGGGGTTTTGGCACTGACACTGGCGACGTTGCGCTGCCAGCCTACTAGTACAGAAAACCAGTAATAAAAAATGTTTTTACCAAAATATAGTGTACGACCAGCATAGCATATAGTTGCAATTTTCCGGATAAGTTTTCCGTTAGAAGCGTGAGACCTAGATTAGAATAATGAAGAGGAATATCAATCTGGTTGGAGCAATTGGTCCTTGCGACTGAATAATGGACCCAAGCCGTAATTGTCTACCAAATTTACTCTATAAAAATCTCTTTCTTTCCTTACTGAGTAGAGAGTTATCAAACGTATCCGAGATGCTAGTCTGAAGTTATTGATTGTCAAAATGAAATTTCAAAATTTTCTATCTTTCGTCAATCATATCAAAAGTCTTTCAAGACGTATCAGACCGAACACGACAAAGTAACGTAAATACTGTCATATAAGTTGGTCTTAAATAATACAATACAAAAGTACGTAGGTATACACATTCACTCCTGTTCAATCCCACACTTGGTTTTATTAACACACACACACACTTACACGAGAGGAACGACGACGACGACGACAGCTTTTCCTTATTTTTCTTTTTTTACTGGTGAGAAAGTCGGGCATAAGCATATATGTGGTAAACTTTCGCGAAATGTTTTTTTCGGAGAAAAGGATATATTATGGATTTCCCTTATCTAATTTTTTTACTTCATATCCTATACCTTCTCTTCCTCCTGCTCTCCCATATAGTACAAGTATTTATTTTCATGTGCAGAAAGAAACATGGAAAGCACGCTGAAACCAATCCAATCCTTGCTTTGTCAGATGCAAGCTAGAAGGCAAGGTCATCCTTAAAAGTCCAAGGCAAAATATTATAGGTCTAGCAATGGTGTAAAATTTATGTTCGTTTGTGTGTGTGCCTTAAGTCAGCTAATGTAAGCCACTGCTTCCTTCTACTTTGCCATCTAAAATGTGGATAGACGTATGTATGCATGTGTAATGTAAGGGAGTGAAAGCATTTTCCCTTTCTTCTTACAAACAGTACACACATTGCGGGTATTCATACGCGTTGTCGTTTCTAACTGACGGAATGCATGCAGACAGACTATTGCAGACATCATTCGGATGATGAGTTGATGGTTGGTAGTAAAGGATGGAATTTCCTTCCTGTGAACAGGAAGAGTACGACAAGCGTTTACACATTTTTAACAGCAAACGTGTCTTTTAGTAGTTCATTTCTTCTACAATAAACTTTAATGACTCTTTCTCCTTTTATTACGGTACGAAAGTACGAATCAAAAACAGAAAGCTGCGATATACAGCAATGTCTACCTTTTTAGTGGCAGAAAAAGTAGCTGGGGTTGTAGTTAGTGGCGAAATAAAAATGAAAACGTATATGAAGCCTTTCCAAAAAAAGTTTGGCTAAACGCTATGCGGCATATATTCTCATGAAATGCTTTCACCCGTATTTGGTTCAAGTCATCCATCTGTAGAAAGAAAAACAGCAAGGCTGGGGTCCCTATTAAGATGATTGGGAAGGACGAAAAAAGAAAAAAAACGAGATAGGGAGAGTAATACAGCAGTTTCTGGTGGTTCGACAATAGTTCTGCTCGTATACAACACTTGGTTCTATATACTTGTATATAAGTTTCAACTTTCCTTTCTTATGCCCATTTATATTTTATAGCTGGTATAGCACAATAAATGTAAGTGGAAAAGTGACTGAGAGGCTCAAGTCACTGGAATCTTGTTAGTAATATGGACGGAAGAGTACATCTGTCGTATGCATAAGCTATTATTACGATAATATAATGTATATTACTGTCACGTATGCTATTCTCCTGTCAGTTACTAGACAATCTTCTTCATTCCCACTCCAACAACAGCAAACTGTCCTCTGTACCTGCAAAGACATGGAGGAGCACCACTTACAAGTATATATACCTGAGTATACATATACTTGTCGCACGTACAATGCGGTAGGATTTTTAACTGCAGACCTTTTCAAGGACTCGGACACAGACACAGACTCGTTTTCATAGAAGCAAAGAAAGCGTGAGATGGAGAAAGTGGGAGAAACGGGGAAGCGTATAAATGGAGCCAGTGTCCTACTCCCGCCAATGATTACTACAAGGTCCTCTATTTTTCCATACCATTATTATTACTCGTATTGTTCTCGTTATTACTGTTATTATTCTACAACGAAAATGAAAGTAGAAAGGATAGAGGAAAATCACGTTCCACTCTCTATCTCTCGTCTCCGTATGGACATTCGTAAAAATGTAAAGCCAATACGAATACCATCATTGTAGTGAAAGGATTGAGATAAGGCACGAGTTTCAATGATGATGTGGCGATAATGATAGGTGAACATTGGAGAAAGTTGTTTTCTACCAAGTGACAAAGTGTACATGTGTACAGCCACAGAGAAAAACGGATCTTTTAGCCTAAGCGACATTAAAAAGTTTTAATATGAGGGCACACAGTAAACACGGGAAAATGACACTCCCGCTGGGCTTCATAAAACTAGTTTATGCATTCGAGCCAGAGTGGAAAGAAAGCTGTTTTTCAATACTTGTACTAGGGATGTTGCAAAAGTGAAAAATATATAATATTAGTTTCAGCTAGCAGAATTATTTCTGTATTATTATAGACATGCCATTATAACCTGCATTACGTCTGTCCTTTCATCTTTTCTTCTTCAAAACAAAAAGTAAAAGGAGGGCATCGTTAAAGAACGACTAGAGCAACGCATAAGTAGCAATAAAGGCAGCAGAGTCTCTTTCATATCCACCCCAAGGAAAGTTATTAGAGTTATACAAAAGTTGTTTCTTAATCATTTCTTTTGAAGTACGATTCAAATATTTCAAAAGATTTTCATATTTTTCTGTTGGATGAGTTTTCTCAAGGAAAAAGATGTTTCACGTTCATATTTCAGTGATGGAAAAATCCTTTCATGCAGATTAGACGGCCTACTTTACTCGGTATTATTACGGTTTAGAGAAGGAAAGGAGGAATACAATAAACGGAAAAGCAATAATGTGAAAAGAGACAGAGAAGAGAAAATGTAGGCAATATGCAGGGTGGCTCGTTGAATAATAAGAAATCGTCACGTAATCATGTATTATATAGAAAGGAGAATGTTAGTATTCATTTTCCACTTGCCTGCGTACTGACTATTGCTGAATGTGAACTGAAAAGAAAAAAATATCATGGATAAATTGCGTCTCCTTTTTGCAGTCTTTCGTTAGATTCTCTCTGTGCTACGTGCATGTAGAACGACAAAAAGTGATTTTAAGATAGAAAACGTTCACAGGAATAAAAGTAGAAATGTGTGAAGGTAAAGAGCAAAACTGATGATGATCGTTCTGATGATGATAATCGCTATATATATAGAGCGCGTAAGTAGAATACTAAAATGACATAACCAAGAAAAAAAATTCCCAGGAAAAGTTAGTAAATGGCGTAGGTCTTTAAGAGAGAGAGAGAGAGAGAGACTAGTCGACACGCTCTCTTGTTTCACTTTCCCTGTGGAACAAAGAGAGTATTAGGAGACAAGGATGTAAAGAGAAGAAACGAAAAGAAGGAAAAGTGGGTAAAGGGAAAACTAATATTTCATATTCATATTTCTTGGTATT